>PVKC010005741.1:0-15064 GCA_004027635.1 Crocidura indochinensis | reverse complement strand
ATCCTGGTGCCCCATATGGTCCCCCATGCCTGCCAGGAGCAATTTCTGAGCATGGAGCCAGGAGCAACCCCTGAGTGCTGCCGGGTGTGACCAAAAAAAAAAAGAAAAAAAATTCTTAAATTCAACTTATCATAGGATGTGTTTTTTACAAAGCCCTTCATGCTTTTAGTTACTTTTTAATTAGTTCACTGTGATTTACAAAGTTAATCATAGTTGTGTTTCAAGCATAAAATGTTCCATCATAAACCCTATCACTAGTGTCCCCTCCCTCCACCATTGTACTTAGGCTCCCTCCCATGCTCCAACCTGATTGGTATATTGTCAAGGAAGTGTATATATATGTGTGTATATATATATATATGCAAGAACTAGGTATATATATATACTAGGTATATATATATATATATATATATATATATATATATATATATATATATACCTAGGTATATATATATACCTAGTTAAATTGGTTGTAGTTTGGATTCCATGCTTTCACTGTTGGTGGTTCTGTGGCTTAGATATATAGATATAACACACCTCTATAGTGCTGATATGTCAGAGGACCTTGTCTTTATTAGTTACCATTTGCCTCTTACTTCTGCCCTTGATTTCTTTCCTTCTCTGTCTCTCCTTCTCATTATAATCTAGGGTATTATAGATATCCCCCCATTTGGTACCTTGCCTTTTCTTGTGCTGTTATTTCATGTACCAGAGATAAGTGATATCCTGCTGTTTTTTAGCTTATTAAATTTACTTACTATTTTACAACATTCACTTTTATTTATACAGCATTCAGTTTTACTCCTACCCCTGATCTTTTCCTGTCAGACAAACTTAAATCTGTTGTCAGTGACCCTTGGTTTTTATTTTGCTTTTCTAATCATGATTTTATATCCTCTTATTTAGATCCTCATGAATGAACTCATACTTCTCCTTTCTTTCTGTCTTGTTTGGCATCTAAAAATATCCTGAAGTTTCTCCCATCTTTTCTGAAAAGACACAATTTTATGTCTTTTTTCTTGGTAGGGGTGATTTGGGGCCACATCCGGTAGTGCTCAATGCTTACTCCTGTCTCTGTGTTCATGAATCATTACTGGCAGTGCTGGGGAATTATATGTGGTGACAGAGACTGAACCATGGTTAGGAGCTAAATAGAATTCCATTGTGTAAATCTCTTCTCTTCTGTATCTTATCATGACTCATGGGATCTAAGTCATCTCTCTATCTTAACTATACAAATAATCTTGCAACTAGCATTGGGGCAGATGTAATTTGTTTGTTATCACTGAGCTCTGTCATTTATCTTAGTCTAAAGTTCTCTCTGTACATCTTGGGTGGAAGTAAGTGGTATTGAGGCTGGGTACAAGGCTAGTCTCAAGGATTGAGATAAAGAAAAGAGGTCCGATGTCAAACTTGTCTTGAAACTTCAGTTGCAGCCATTGAGAGCTAACAAACATCACAGCACCAACAGTGATTCAGAACATACCTAATTCATAGCGATGAACTCTTCCTGGCATTTGACTGTTGATTTTTAATCTTTAACTTTGTAGAGTTTCTAATAGTATGGGTCCTTCCAAATACCTTCTATTCCGCTATTCTCCCTATCAGCTCAACTTTCGTCAGTCTGACCATCTACTCTGTTCATATGGCTTCTGCATGCTCACTCATAAATGGCTTCTTAGGTATACAAGCTTATGGTACTGGAATAAAAATATACTGTCATCTATACAATGATTTATCATTGAGAACACAATAGTAAACATTCTGATATATGGACAAGAAAGGAACCAGGTATATCAAGTGAAGTAAAGATGGTTTCTTTAACAAATATTGAAGTTGAGAAAATGGGATGGCAAAAAAAAATCTTTGATCCATATTTCTCACGCTTTAGAAAGTAAATTCAGACTGCATTGAAGATCTTGAGATCAGACCAGAAGCCCTAAAATATATTGAGAGCAATAGCACAGTGATAGGGCATTTGCCTTGCATGCAGTCGATCCAAGATAGATGGTGGTTCTAATCCCAGCATCCCATATAGTCCTCCAAGTCAGTAGTGATACCTGAGCACATAGCCAAGAGTAATCCCTGAGTGTCACTGGGTGTGGCCCCAAACACCAAATATATATATGGACCTTAATACCATTATTGGTATTTAATAGGATTAATTGTTTGATTTAATTTAATTTCAATACATTTAAATTAATTATTTAATAGGTATTATTTAATATTGATATTATTTAATAGGAAAGCAACAGAAACAAAGCAAACAAATTAAAATTTCTGAATGGCAAAGAAAATGTTGGCTAAAGTTAGAGGGTCTTACTGAATAAAAGAAAATATTTGCACACAATACACCAGATAAAGGATTAATATCCAAGATAGATGAAACACTCACAAAAATCAACAGTATAAAAGTCAATAAACCCATAAAAGTAGGTAGAAGAAATCGACAGACCCTTATCTGGCAAAGACTGATGGATAACCCAATAACATATGAAAAAGTATTCATCCTCCCTCTCAAAACTATTTGGAGGAAATGTATATTTTACCTTCTCCTAAAAACCATTCTCTGCTTTTTCACCTCTGGAAAAGCCTATATTCTTTCATGGAATTTTTCTCTCCCCTATTGAGGGCTTTATCTCTCCTCACATTTTCCTAACTTTCTATGAAAATTATTTTTATTTATTTTTAAAAATAGAAAGTTGTCCACCTTTACATATTATAAAGAAAATTTAAATTAAACAATGAGATATCTGGGGCCTAAGTGACAGCACAATGGGCAGGGCACTGCCTGGCACATGGCTGACCCAGGTTTGAGCCACAGACCAGGAGTTATTCCTGAATGCAAAGCTAGGTGTAATCTCTGAGCACAGACATTTGTGTTCCAAAAGCAAAACAATTCAAAAAATAAATAAATAAACAATGAGATGTCACCTCACATCAGTGAGAGTGGCATATATCAAAAAAGGATAGGAAAAATCTATATTGGCAAGGATGTGGTGAGAAAAATCATTTCTATGCCCTGATGGTGAGAATGTTGTTCTGTTAAGCTCCTGTAGAAAACAACATGGATATTCCATGAAAAACTAAGATATACTTTTCATCTGACACAGTGACTTCATTTAATGGTGTTTAATTCCAAAATACAAAAATGTTCATTAGAAAAGATACACACATCAATGCTAATTGCAGCTTGTAGTACAATAACCAGAATATTGAAATAGCAACTGATACTGCCAATGATAGTGGATAATTAATTTGTTATGTGTATGTTTAATAGAATACTATCAAGACACAATAATGATAAAATCATATAATTTGCTGAGACTTTGAAAGAACTGGAAAATGTCGTTAAGTGAAATAAGCCAAAAGAAGAAAAAAAATAAAATATAAATCATATCAAATACCCTTTGATATCACAATACTTTGAGACTGAAAATAAACCACAGCAGAAAAACTAGAAAAAACTCAAACACTTAAAAGTTGAATAATGCACTTCTAAATAGCAATTGGATCAAAGAGAAAGTAATAATAATAATATAATAATAATAATAATGGTGGATACAAATGAGAATGAAAACACAAGTTATTAAAAATGTATGGGACACAGTTATGCCTGTATTAATAAAGTTTACAGGCAGTGAACAGGAAACAAAAAACAGTGAACAGGAAACAAAAATAATAATAATAAATGACCTAGCCTCAAAACTCACAAAACTAGAAAAGGAGCAGGAGCCAAGGGATAGTACAGTGGGTAAGGACACTTGCCTAGCATGTGGCAAACCAAGGTTCAATCCCCCCAGAGCCTTGACAGGAGTGATCTCTGAATAAAGGGCCAAGAAAAAGTCCTGAACACAGTCAGTTGTGGTTCACAAACCAAAAGTAAAACTATTTACAAAACAACAAAGGCACTCCAAAATAAGGAGGAGAGAAAATAAATCTTGGAAAGAAAAAGTAATGATGTAAAAATCAAAAACATGATACAAAATAACAATGAAATCAAAGTTAATTTTTTGAGAATCAAAAAGGTCAATAAAAAACTTTTGGCTAGGCCCAGAACTATAAAAGGTTAACCAAGATTATTACCAACAACTTTATGCCACTAAATTGGAGAATATAGAAGGAATTAATAAATTTCTAGAGTTTTAACCTGACAAGACTGACAGAAGAAAGTAAAATCTTGAACAGATCTATTGCTATTAAGAAACTCAAGACAAGCCAAACTGAGAAAACATTTGACAAAAACCTAACATCTATTTACAATAAGAACCCTTAACAAAGTTGAGGGAGACAGAGCATTCTTCAAATAATGATGATTTACAACAAACCCACAGGCAGCATCATATGCAGTGATGAAAAATGGAAGGACTTCCTCATCACTGACAAGGCTAGGTTGTCCACTTTCACCACTATTGTTTAGTCTCTTGGTGATGATTGTTCCACTCGAACACATCCCATACTTCTTTAGTGTGCTGTTTATTTTCAGATTTTTCCCCATCTTCTATTATTTCCTAGAAATGTCCTGCATCTTATCTTGGAGCTGATTTTCTCTTCTCTGTTTCTTGCATGCTGAGACTTTTTATTGAGTTTTTCACGTTACCTATCATACTCTTTAGTTCTATCACTTCTGATTGTGGTTTTCTAATGTATGATTTGTTGCTTTATTGTGCTTCATTTATTACCTCTTTGAGCTTATTAAACACCCTCATGAATGTGTCCCCAAAGAATCTACCTAAGAAGTTGTAGAACTGGTTGGCCTGGCTATGACCTTCACTCTTTAAGCTTGGTAGACTTCAACACTGCTTGCCTATTGTGTCCTCTGTATTTGAGGATGAATCTTTATAATCCACCCTCAGGGCTCTCTTATGGCATTTAGCTGAGTGTTGTTCTTTGCCATCTGTTCCAGGCTTCTCCCGGGAATCTTGGCTGTTTTTGTTTGGGGATTTTGTGCCCCACGTGAATTAGAAAACTATTTTCTATGCTACTTTAGTCCTTTCTATCCCCTGACTGCAATTTGAGACTCTGATTTATTAGCCCCACCGCTGCTTTTGTGGGTTTTTTTCTTCAGGATAGATGTCTGGAACTAGAATGAGGTACTAATTTCACTAAATCCTGGGAGAAGTCAAGTCTATACACAAATCAATAAGATCACAGCAGAGGTTATAACTGTGTTCAGAAACAGATGTGAGGAATAGAGCTGTTGCAATCTCATGATTTGGGGGAACAAAAGAGTTAGTTAGCTGTGCCATTTGGGGTACAGCCAGTAATGGGCAGTGTTGTGGTGGAAATCCATTGTCCCAAGACACAAAAACAAACAGAAAGAACTGGATGGGATTCTCTCATCTGGAGGAAGAAGCTACTTGCAGGCTGTTTTAGAACTGGAAGCCAATAGAAGTCCAGGGGCCCAGAATCAGCTGGGGAGGTGGTATGAGATCAGGATGTGCTCTCTCAAGACTTGTTTTTCTAATTTTATTTTTATGTTCTTTATGGGCCACACCAAGCAGTGCTCAGAACTTACTCCTGATTCTGTCTTCAGGGATCTTTCTGGTTGTACTCAAGAGACCTTGTATAGTGTCAGAGGTCAAATCAAAGTTGGCTGTAGTCAAGGAAAACCTGTAACCTATACAATTGATCTGACCCAGCCAAGAGTTGTTTTTTTTTTAAGAATCTGTATCAATCCAAATGGATTAAAGACCTTGATATCAATCAGACCTGAAACCATAAGGTATATAGAACAGCATGTAGGTAAAACACTCCATGACATTGAGACTAAAGGCAGCTTTAAGGAGGAAACAGCACTCTCCAAACAAGTGGAAGCACAGATAAACAGATGGGAATGTATTAAGCTGTAAGAAGCTTCTGCACCTCAAAGGAAATAGTGTCCAGGATACAAGAGCCACCCATTGAGTAAGAGAAACTATTCACCCAATACCCATGAGTTAAGGGGATAATATCCAAAATATATAAGGCACTGAGAGAACTTTACAAGAAAAAAAATCTAATCCCATCAAAAAAATTTGGGGAGAAGAAATTAACAGTCACTTTGCCAAAGAAGAAATACAAATGGCCAACAGGCACATAAAAATGCTCCACATCACTAATCATTAGGGAGATACAAATCAAAATAACTATGAGTTACCATCTCACACCACAGAGATTGGCACACATCACAAAGAATGAGAACAAGCAGTGCTAAAGGGAATGTGGAGAGAAAGAAACTCTTATTTACTGCTAGTGGGAATGTGGCCTAGTCCAACTTTAATAGAAAGCAATATGGAGATTCCTCCAAAACCTAGAAATTAATCTTTCATACAATCCAGCTATACCACTCCTAGGGATACACAAATACAATACAAAAATCTCTTCCTTACATATATTCATTGCAGCACTATTTACAATAGCCAGACTCTGAAAACAACCAAGATGCTCTTCAATAGATGAATGGCTAAAGAAACTGTGGTACATATACACAGTGGAATATTATGTAGCCATCAGGAGAGATGAAGTCATGAAATTTTTCTATACGTGGATGTACATGGAAGCTATTATTCTGAGTGAAATAAGTCAGAGGGAGAGAGGTAGACACAGAATAGTCTCCCGCATCTGTGGGTTTTAAGAAAAATAAACTACATTTTTTGCAATAATTCTCAGAGACAAAAGAGAAGAGGGCTGGAAAGTTCAGCTCACAACATGAAGCTCACCACAAAGAGTGATGAGTGCAGTTAGAGAAATAACTACATTAAGAACTATCATATCAATGTGAATGAATGAGGGAAGCAGAAAACCTGTCTACAGTACAGGTGTGGGTGGGGTGGGGAGGAGGGAGATCTGGGACATTGGTGATGGGAATGTTGCACTGGTGAAGGGGGTTGTTCTTTACATGACTGAAATCCATCTACAATCATATTTGTAATCAGGTGTTTAAATAAAGATATAAATAATAAAAAATAAAAAGAATCTGTATCAATAGTACATAAACTAGGGTCTATAACTACAGAAACCTGACAGCAACAATGATGAGAGTAAAGAGTTGACCACTGAGTGTGACTAGGGGCTTGGCAACCAAGTATTCCTGGAGCCTTGAGTTGGTCTTATGCCAAAGTGCTTCAGGGGTAAGATCTCCCTGTTTCATAGGCCAAAGGTGTTTATTTCCAATTTCTTTCATATTTTGCAGTGCCTATGCAAACAACAACTGTCACACACACATTTTTTAATGTATTTCCCATCTCTGGAGAAAAAAAAGGGAGCATACTAAACCTTTGGCTATTGCATTAATGACTTTATAGGCAATAAAATAAGTTTCACAAATATAACTGCTAATGAACTCTCCCTTTCTCCCATTTTTGATTTTCTGTTCTCTTTCTATTTCTTAATAACTTTGCTTTATGTCATCCCAAAACAAATGTATTATGATAAGTTATGTCAACACTGTGATAAAATTTCTTTAAATAAACAATTAAAAAGAAGAATCTATCATAAACTCTTGACTCAACTCGCAAAGAAATCAACAGGAAAAGCTCCTAAGATATCAGAAAAGAAAGGACTTAATTATAATTGATACTTCTGACGTACAAAAGGAGATATTATATTACTATAAACCACTTTGCACCACTACATTGGAGAACCTATAAGAAATTGATAAATTTGGGGGCCGGAGAGATAGCATGGAGATAGGTCATTTGCCTTGCGTGCAAAAGGATGGTGGTTCCAATCCGGGCATCCCATATGGTCCCCCAAGCCTGCCAGGAGCGATTTCTGAACGTAGAGCCAGGAGGAATCCCTGAGCACTGCTGGGTGTGACCCAAAAATTAAAAAAAATAACAAATTGATAAATTCGCAGAGTATTAATATACCCTGAGACTGAGTCCAGAGGAAATTTAAAAAATACTTAATAGATCTATTGCTATCAAAAATGTCTAAAGGTTATGAAAATTTTCCCAAGAATAAAAGTTCCGGGTCAGATGGGTTTAAGATTAGTGAGTTTTTCCAAACCTTCATAGAAGATCTTCCACCTGTCCTCTTTATTTACAATAAACAAGATCTGAAAACAACCTAATATTCAATAATAAATGAGTGGATAAATAAACGTGATATATATACCCAATGAAATACTAATTGGCTCTGAGAAAAGATAAATCTTGCAATTTTCTGAAACCTGCATAGAAATGGGAGGTATCACGTTAAATGAAGTGATTCACTTAGAAGGAAAAAGATAAATATCTGGTAATTTTACTCATGTGTGCAGTATATAAAAAACAAAGGATTAAATAACTCCAATGAAAAAGCCACTGAGATATTGTAAACAGAACTCAAGACTGTGAACTTTATAGAATGCAATGGATAAAAGAGGAAGGAAGTTGGGTAATGGTGGAAGGATACAGTCACTGGTGGAAGGAGTTGTTTAGCAGCACTGCAAGCATAAAAAATTAATGCTATGGTATATTAAAGTACTTAGACAAAAGTAATTATTTAAAAATGATTATTTGAACCCAAATGAAGATGGTATACTGAGAAGATCGCAGGCTTCTTATGTTTCTGACATTAACACGTTTAGCTGTAGTGTTTTTTGTTTTTTGGGTTTTGGGGGGGGGGTTTGGGTAGCTGTAGTGTTAATCTTTGTCCTTAAGACATTGGAATCTTCACTTTAATTGAAACATTAATTGAAACACAAGTTGAAAAAATTGTGAATCTTCCTACTATGAAGTGTTTATCTGTTTGTAACTAAACCAACACTTAACTAGGTAGCTTTCTTTCCACAGAAATGTGGGAAGTAATAACCCCAAAACTGTGATAGTCCCTAAGTAAAACAAGTTTAGATTAGTTTCAAATATGAGTGCTGCGAATGCACCAACAATTATTGAATACAGTATTACCATTACTTTAATAACAAGTTAGTTCAAACCATTCGGAATACACTTGTTCACCCAGGCAGAAAAGAATAGATTACCATTATACATTAAATGATAAAGATATTATACATTTAAAATGTGTTTATATTTTACATTAAATGTGTTTACTGATTATTTACCACACTTTGGCTACAGCTATGCAAATATCCCAGCCTTTGTGCCTAATATGCCTGTTAACATTTTTTTTTTTTTTTTTGGTTTTTGGGCCACACCCAGTGACGCTCAGGGGTTACTCCTGGCTATGTGCTCAGAAGTCGCTCCTGGCTTGGGGGATCATATGGGAAACTGGGGAATAGAACCGTGGTCTGTCCTAGGCTAGCGCAGGCAAGGCAGGCACCTTACCTCCAGCGCCACCGCCTGGTCCCCAACATTTTAAATATAACCATTAATTAAAACAGTTCGTGTGTCTGGAGCTAGGGTGAGGAGTCAAAAATTGTTTTCAATAAATGGCCAGACAATTCCCTTGTTCGAGGTTGTCTAGGTTAATTTACAACCTGACAAGTCATTGTTCTGTCTCATTCTTTGTAATTGGGCTCTGTGGGTCAGGGCCAAAGATGTGAATCTGACTGGCTTTTTGTAGTGATCACCCACAAACTGATATCATTAATTTACAAAGATTTAAGTCTATAGTTTGAAGCAGTTAAAAAAATCGTAGAGTACCACCTGAATATGATTTGATTAATGACAAAAGGGTGTGACTTCTTTGATTTTTGAGGTCTAATAAATATTTCTTGGACAAAGCAATTAAAAGAATGTTCAACACAACACTGAATTGCCAATCCTACATCACCTAAATCAAGAGAGTTTGGGGGCACATTTAAAAATATATAATGTTGGGCCCAGAGAGATAGCACAGCTGTGTTTGCCTTGCAAGCAGTCAATCCAGGACCAAAGGTGGCTGGTTCGAATCCCGGTGTCCCATATGGTCCCCCGTGCCTGCCAGGAGCTATTTCTGAGCATACAGCCAGGAGTAACCCCTGAGCACCACCGGGTGTGGCCCAAAAACCAAAAAAAAATCTAACGTTGGACTGGAGCAGTGTTGCAGTGGTAGGGTGCTTGCCTTGCACGCAGCTGACCTAAGACAAACCGAGGTTCAAACCCCCAGTGTCCCATATGGTCCCCCAAGCCAGGAGCGACTTCTGAGTGCATAGCCAGGAGTAACCTCTGAGCGTCACCAGGTGTGCCTCCCCCCTCTCAAAAATCTGTTGTTATAGTTGAGGTAACATGTTTACAATAATGTTAATATTATGGTCTTTATGTATAGTTACTACACCTCACCACCACCAAAGTGCCCAATACTCTCATGTAAATACTTAAGTTACTTCCACTCAACTTCTTCATTACCCACGCCACCCCCAGCTTGCTACTCTCAGTTTTGTAATCCAGGGCCAAAGATTTGTCATTGCTCATTGCTTCTTTCCCCTTGTTTTGTTTCTCTATATACCACAGAGGATGAGCTCATCCAGTATCTGTCCTTTTCCCTATGATTTATTTTGCTTAATACATTCTCCATCCATTCAGCTGTTCCATCCAGCTGTGAAAAACTGCAAATTTTCATCTTTACTTGGTATTTACTGTTTAGCAGTTTAGGACTTCACTAATGTATTTATTCCACTTTTCTTTTTTTTTTTTTCATTTATCTGCCGTAGGACATTTGGGAATTCACAGCTAAGATATTGTACTAAGTGCTGCAATGAACATAAGTTTGCATAATATTAACAAATTAATGTTTGTATTTCTGGTATTAATGCTAAGAAGTAGGATTGCTGGTTCATATGAAAGCTTTATTTTCAGTTGCTATTATTATTAAGGTACAGTGATTTACAAGTTATAACAGAGTTACAGGCATACAATGTTCTAACATCAATCTCATGACCAGTATCTTCTCCCCCTGTTTTCCATCCATACTCATACCTGATTCCTTACCAGGTACATTTTTAAGTTTTGTCATTGTAGTTTGCATCTCAGGCTTACAGTGTTGCTGGTTCTGTAGTTTAGCTATACAGATATAGTACATCTTTACATTGCCAATGTGGCAGTGGCCCCTGTCCCCTGACTTTATTACCAACATTTGCTCTTTCCTTTCACCATGGATTTATTTCCTTCTCTGTCCTCATTCTTAGTTTTTTAAATAGTCTTTATATTGTTCTCCATAGATGTTGAGCAAGCTGACAAATTTTTGTGTCTCTAGAATTGTGATTACACATGAGAAAGCAAACTTCAACATTGATTTATAACTTGTAGTTCATATTTTGCAACCCTCCTATCTCTCAGGATTTGTTTCATCATCTAATGTCTTTAGTGTGTACTTGGGAGAAGCCAACTTGTCATCCTTCATGATAACAAGTGATCATATTTCTCAAGCTAATAACCCAATTCTTATATTTCAGTACAGATTTTGATTAGAATATTTTGCCTAGGTGGGTTTTCAACCCTGATATGAAATGAGCAAGATATTCTAAATCATAGACACTGGAAATGTTTTCAGAATCTTTTCCAAAAGAAAAAGTTTTCAAGTAAACTTTTGTAAGTTTACTAAAAATTATCCTTTTCAATACTAGTAAGAAGTCTTCTATGTGGTTTGACAGCTAAATATATGCCGCATGTGTTTCGTTTGTTTTGTTTTGTCGAAATCCCTGTGCTTTTACTATATCTGGAATGACCCTGGTACCACCTGGATATGGGATTTGGCAGGTGCTCTAAAGCTATACCCCTCTGCATCTCTACCACCACCACCACAATTGGCAGAGAAAACTCTCTGCTGAAAGTTTGGCCCGTTTCTCCAGGCGGCTTTGCACAGCAACTTTTATCAGTTTATTCTTCTGTTTTGTTTTTCATTTTGTTCCTTTTATTTCTGTTTCTTTGTATCTAGTATGGTTGCTCATTTTCTAGTTTCTTACTATAAAAATTCATTGGACTTAAAATATTCTTTTTCAATTAAATCACCATGAATAATTGCAAATTATTCATAATTGAAGTTTAGATGTACAATATTCCAATATCAATCCCTTCACCACCAAAGTCTTCAGTTTCTCTCTTGCCCCCCCACCCATGCAGGCACTTTCTATTTTTAACCCTTTCTCTCCTCCTTTATGCACTATGGATGACAATGCAACTGTTAGGCTATCATCCATATCACTTTTCCTTCAGAACACAGTCCTAGTTTAGAGTGACCACTTTCCTCTATCATTTCTGTAGTTCTGCCTCCCGAACCAATCTCATTAGCAAGCTAAAAATTAGCCAGAACATAGGCAAACTTAATGGCAAAGAAACAATTTTCCTGCTCTTCATTTCTAGTGCATAAGTTTTTCCCTTACTATATTTCCTTATATCCCACATTTCAGTGACATAATTCTGTCTTGTCCTCTCCTTATGACTCATTTAACTCAGTATGATACTTTCCAGATTCATTTTATATATCAACAAATTGCATGGCTTCATTTTTTTCATGTTATTAGTTTACCTTTATGCATATGTACCATAAATTCTTTTTTCAATCATCTGTTCTTGGGTATTTGGGTTATTCCCATATTTTGGCTATTATGAATAGTGCAGCAATGAAGTAAGGAATGCAAATGTCTTTTCTGTATTGTTTTCAGGCTATATTCCCAAAAGTGAATAGCTGGGTTTTATGAAAACTCAATTTCTAGGATTTATTGATTTTTGCTTTTTGTCATTGTTTTTGGTCTTGGGGCCACACCCAGTAGTACTCAGGGGTTACTCCTGACTTTGTACTCAAAATTACTCCTGGCAGGCTTGGGGATATGGGATGCCAACGATCAAACCTAGGCACATGCAAAACAAATCCCCCCACCTGCTGTGCTATTGCTCTGGCCCTGAATTTCTAGTTTTTTTATTTTTGAGGAATGTCCATATAGTCTTCTAACATGGCTAGATCAGTCAACACTCTTACTAGCAGTTTTATGGCAGATGTTTTATGGCAATTTGTATTTCTTTGAGGAAGTTTTAATCACTATCAGTTAAAGGTATAAATTTCCATCTATCTTCTTTATCTCATCAACATTTTCAAAGCACATTGAATTAAATATCAAGAATGCAATACAAAGGTCAATAGAGTAAGGAAATACTTTCCCAAGGAACACCAAGGACTGTACTCTTTCAATATGTGCCTGTTGAATGGAATAGAGATTAACTAAATTTCACTACTACTAACATAACACAGTGAGTTCCATTGCAGTCAATGTCCTTATACAATCTAGTAACAAAGTGAATGTTTACAAATGTATTATGATTAATTATGCCAATGACTAATATAATAGTATTAAACTTCAGATCAGGAAGTCTCAAAGTCTATCACTTAAACTTTTGAGGTAACTTAAATTAATATGCATGTGCATGGGACTGTAAAAAAATACTATGCCTTCAATGTTAAAGGAGTTACATAAAAGTTGTGGCTTTAGATTTCTTTGTGTACTGCTAAGAAATGATATAATGTACCACAATCTGGGGACTTGAGGGACAAAGCAATTATACATGTGTTTTGTTTTATTTTTTTATGATTTTGGCTGAAAGTTCAAAATTAAGGTGTCAGCAAGGGATTTCTTCTGAGAATTCTGTTTGTGGGTGACTGTCTTCCCATTGTAACTTCGCCTTATATTCTTTCTTTGCATTTTTTATCTTCATAATATAAAAAAATGAATGTTAACAAGGCTTCAAATAGTTTCATACTATGCTTTCGCATTTGTACAGTCCTCAGAAAGATCATCTACATTATTAGCAACTATACAAAATACAAATCACTGACTGAAAAGCATTTGATTTAAGGCTCGGTGGAGTAAAATAGAACACCAAATTAATGATTAAATGAATCACATGTATTGACATCTACTGTTTGATTCTTTCATAATTATTAAGTTTGTGTCTTTTTTAAGATTATATTTTATTTTTTGGTTTTTGGGTCACACCCGGCAGCACTCAGGGGTTACTCCTGGCTCTATGCTCAGAAATCGCTCCTGGCAGGCTCAGGGGACCATATGGGATGCCAGGATTCAAACCACTGTCCTTCTGCATGATAGGCAAACGCCTTATCTCCATGCTATTCTCCGGCCCCAGATTATTTTTTTAATTTTTATTATAGTCAAAGAAATTGGGCTACAGTAGTGTTCAAATTTATGACACGGTGTGCCAAAAACTAACTGCACTAATTCAAAAAGGCATATGAATATAAAATTGATTCTTAGCAAATGAAACTTTAGAAACAAAATTCACCTCACATGAATTTTGAACCAGAAATTAACAACCATAAATTCACAGTTTTATTTAGCAAAATTCATGTGTAGTGTCTCTAAGTCACCATGTTCAATGTTTAAATAAAAACACATTCCATTTTTACATTTTATTGGAATTTTACTAGCTCTGTTCAGGATTTAAATCTCTAGGTTTTCATTGATCCAAACTGTCTGAAACACACTGTTCCACAGACATTAGACTTCTGTTTCTTCCTCTATTTTCTGCAAATAGAAACATTTCTCTAGAGTCTACATGTTCTAGAAAAAGAATTTTTTGAAGACAACTACTTCTTTGGTATAGTTCAATGCCAACAGACTTCTGAAGTGGAAAAGAAAAAAACTAAGACACAAAGCTCACTAAATTTTACATTAACCATAGTAGCCTGTATAGTAAAGAATGTGACCTTTTTTGATCTACAAATTTTTATGTTTTTATTTTAATTTCACTTTATTTTAAAATACTTTTTAATTTTTTGGTTATATATTTTTTAATTTAAGTTATTTGGAAGCTTACTCATAAACTTCCAAGTGATTGGTTTCCCTTGTGATATAACAACATTTCTGAGATTTTAACCCTTTCAAATCTATTGATATTCTCATTTAACTCTTGTCTATCTCTTTAATATATAGTGGAAATATATGCATCATTATATTCAACACCAAGGTAGGGGTGTTAATAAATTCAGGTGTAATTAGACACCTGTGTGTTTTTCCATCGCAATAGTTTTACTTGGTTTTGTTTATTGTTTAGTTTGGTTGCTTTGATGCATATATATTTATTGAAGTTCTACTATTAGTTGCTTACAGACTTTTGCTTATTATAGCTCCTTAAGGAATTAACTCTTTAGTGTAATCACCAGCCAGATTGTCTAAGAGTCAATTAGCCAAGTTGGCTAAGAATCAGTT
>PVKC010005740.1:0-23738 GCA_004027635.1 Crocidura indochinensis | reverse complement strand
TCCAGTGAAGCTTATCTGTTCAAGCAGATTGAGACACATTAAAAAATAAATAAATAGGGGTTGGGCAGTGGCGCTGAAGGTAAGGTGCCTGCCTTGCCTGCGCTAGCCTAGGACGGACCGCAGTTCGATCCCCCAGTTTCCCATATGGTCCCCCAAGCCAGGAATGCATAGCCAGGAATAACCCCTGAGCGTCACTGGGTGTGGCCCCCAAAACTAAATAAATAAATAAATAAATAAAAATATTCCCGTTATAAATCCTTAACTTTAATTTATATAAAGTGATCAGGGAAGATCTTGTTGATCAAACCATTTGAAAAGCAATGGAATGAAGGAAAGATCCCATGACTAGAGTAGAAATTTTCTGGAAATTTCTGAAAAAGATATAAAGTATAAAGGTACTGAAGTGAAAGTATGCCTGACATCCTTGAGGAAGAGAAAGTATAATCAGAATCATGGTTCAGAAAGAATTTGCTACATGCAGTTCTTAGATGGGTGTCACAGAGAGGCCAGGACAGACAGCCAGGGCTATAAGCAAAGTTTTTTTTTTTCCAAAGGGCCAATCAATAGTAGAGTGGGTAGGATATCTACCTTACATGTAAGACTGCCCATGTTTGATCCCCTGAGCACCACTAGGAGTGCTCCCTAAGCACAGATTCAAAAGTATGCACTTAGCTCTGCCAGATGTAACCCCAAAACAACTAAAAAAATAAGTGAGGACATGGTTGGACTGTAGTGATAGCATTAAAGGAGTTGTGAATAGAAAGAAAACTGAATTTATTATTCATGTAGAGTTATCAAAATTTTGCTAATGAGTTGTATAAAGAAGAGAAGGGTCATAGAAGACTAAGATTTTTTTGTTCATTTATTTTTTTGGTTTTTGTGGTCACACCCGTTGATGCTCAGGGGTTACTCCTGGATATGGGCTCAGAAATCGCTCCTGGAGTGGGGGTCACCAGGGGGATCAAATCGCAGTCCATCCTAGCCTAGCGCTTGCAAGTCATATGTCTTACCTCTAACACCACTGCTCCGGCCCCAGAAGACTGTAAGATTCATAAAAATTGTGAAATCGTACTAAGATGAAGACGAATATGTTAAGTGCATATGTTCAAGGAGGAAAATCAAGAGTTTGATTTTGGACATACTTTGTTTCAAATATTTATTAAGATATGTCAGTTGGAAATACTGATAAGTCAGTAGTGGAGTGGTGAATTATAGTAAAAATTTAAGAGCTGGAGATAGAAAAGTAGATGTTTTAGCAATCAGTTGGTGACACTTAAAATGAAGGGGAATCCTACTCATGCAAACTTGTAGAGGTGGGAAATCGAGTCAATTGAAGAAGACAGAGAAGGACTAGGTAGAGAGCAGAGAGGAAGATGAGAAAGAAAGTGGTATCTCAGATGCCAAAGGAGGCTAGTAGTCCAAGCATCACAGAACAATGAACTATGGCCAGAGACATGTTTATGTAACCTTGAGTATTATGTCTGTGTGTATACAAGGTATTCAGATCAACATTTATTAATAATAATAATAACCTTATGTGCTGTAAACATAAAGTGGTACTGAGTAGTAACTCAGTACTTTCAAATAGAGATAAAGATACTCAATAATGCCCAGAAACATGTCCATATTCAGTTATGTTGTCTTATGTGAGGGGTAACATTTCTGATTAAGAAGTGAAGGGTAGAGTCATGTGAGAAACCAAGGACTACACAAAGTCCTAGTCAAAGATTGGTAGCAAAAAAAGAGAGAGAGAGAGAGAGAGAGACAGTTTTGTAGATTGCATGTTTTGTATTGATATGGATGACTCTTATAAAATGTATAGAAGTATTTAAAGTAATCCAGTAACAATTTGGTCACTATAGATACAAGCACACATACTAAAGCATGAGAATGGCAAAGATAATGAGAAAGACAACTTGGGAAGTTAAAGATGTTAAAAAGTGTAGAATACAGAGAAGGAGCTATCTAAATAAAAGACAAGGGTCAGGTTGTAAAAAACATGCATTAGGATCTGACATTTTAGCTAAGGACACGTGAAGCCTAGAAATAGTTTTGAATTTGTGCATGAATAGTCCCGTCTGTTTTTTCACGAAGGTGAGTTGAGTCCATGATTTGTGTGGACAGTGAATTGGGTAAGTGAAATGCAATCAGACCTGGTAACTCTTTTAAACCAGACTGGGAAATTTAGATTTAAAAAGATAGGCAACAGGAGCCACTCATTAAATTCTTAAACAGAAAAAGTCATGGAGAAAGTGGTGTTTTGTCTTTTAAAATTAAACTGGAAGTGATTTACAAGAGGGATTAAAGTGGTGACAGATTGGAAACTGCTGATTTGCTTGGCTTTTCCCCTGGAATTTTCCTCACTGGTTTGTGAAAATATCTTGTTTCTTTTTACGAGAGATTTAGTCCCAAATATGGAAAATCTAACTTACTTGCTTTAGTCTCTTCCTAGTGTTTTAGCTTATAGGACTGATTACAAAGGAAGGTGAGGTAAAACAACATTAGTCTCAAGGTGATATTAGAAAAAGACTGATTCTCCAATGTTCTTGGAATTTTGAGTGAATGCTTTTCATTTACTAGTCATCATGTTAGTCTCTAGGAAAACAAAAGAAACTAATTCCAGCATGCTATGAATTTGTAAGGTCTAATAGAGGTGGAAAACCTGTGAAATGTAAACTAATTTGGAGCATATTGTGAGTCTATGCACAGAGAGCTCCAGAAAGTCCAAGGAAGAACATGATTGCAAGAAAAAATGGCTTTCTGGGGAAAGTAAGATTTGACTGCCTTGAGCTGAAAAGGCATTTAGTTGACTGAGAAAAGGGGGAAGAATGTTTTAGGTGGAAGAAAGAAGCAGCACAGGGAACTTGGCCTTAAAAAACATGGTGGTATTAGGAAAGCTTTTGCACCTAGAAAATAGCAAATTATATTGTTGGCCATGGCTTTGCACCAAGGATCAAGACTGAACTCTCAAGGACATCATGAATTGATGCTTTGAAGTTTGAATTGGATGCTGCCTGCCAGTTTTCCTGAGGACTCTCTTGGTATTTCTCTTTGCCACATTGTCCTCTTTCTGATTCACGCTGTGATCCTCTTTCACAGATGCTCCATATTGATCCTGCATTGTCTATGTCTTCAGCCTGTTCACCATGATCCCAAGGGTTTTCAATGCATATCTAACCCTATAATTACTGGAATTGTGTCCTCCTCACATTCATCTATTGAGTCCTAATTCCCAGGGCCTCAAAATGCATCTATGCTTGGAAGCAAACTCTTTAGAGAATATTTATCAGAAGAACCAGCATTTATGTAGCACTATATCTGGTACGAACTAGGGACCAAATAAATGTTAAATAAATGAACTAGAAATGTAAGTAAAGAGGATATATATCAAAATGCAATAGAGTCTGACTAATGAAGTAGTACAGTGGATAAGACACTTCCATGGCCAATCATTCAATGGCACAGTTGCTATTTTCTAGGTGCAAATACTTTCCTGATACTGTTTCTTTCAAGGCCAAGAACCCTATGCTGCTTTTTTCTTCCAACTGAAATGTTCTTCCCTCATTTCTCTGTGGTTGACTCAGATTTGAACCCAGTTACCACATAGGGTCCCCAGAGCCTCACCAGAAACGATTCCTCAGCACAGATTCAGGTGTAAGCCCTGAGCACAACTTGATGTGGCCCCTCAATTTTAATGTAATAGGCAACTACATTTTTTACGCAACCTATTAAAAGGGTAATAGTTTTCAAATTGTTTGTTAGGGATACATGAGAGTTATTTTGAAATACATAAAAGCTATCTAATAAAGAGAGGTTACTGATTAACAGCACACTACTCCAGAATTATGGGAAATAAACTTGTTATTTAAGTAACATTTTCAATAATACTTTGTTATGGCAGCTCAAGCAAATTAATCCACATTGTATGTCCTGTTTTTATGCATTGAGATAAAAACCCAGCAATCTGCCTGAAGTTCTTTAGAAACTAATCTCTAACTTTATTCATGCTAAATGTATTCAAACCGCATCAAATTCACCGTTTCCTTACTTTATCACCAGCATCTCCTTCAATCTAAAGTGCCCTTTTCTTCTCTCTCAGCCTGTTCACCAAGACTTCACTTTTTAAGACATGGATGAAGTATGTATCCTGTATTTTTTAAAATAATTTCATTTAAAGAAAATGCATCACATAGTTGACATAACTGATCATAATACATTTGTTTCAAGATAAAGGAAAACAAAGTTATTGAAAAATAGAAAGAAAATAGAAAGAAAAAAAATCAAATGGAAGAGTAGAAAAAAATAAAAAGTTCAGTAGCAAGTAAATTTGTGAAAATCATTGTATCTCCAATAAAATCATACAATATGTTGAAGGATTAGTAAGCTCTTTTTTTTTTTTTTTTTTGGTTTTTGGTTTTTGGGTCACACCCGGCAGTGCTCAGGGGTTACTCCTGGCTCCATGCTCAGAAATTGCTCCTGGCAGGCACGGGGGACCATATGGGGCACCGGGATTCAAACCTATGATCTTTTGCATGAAAGGTAAATGCCTTACCTCCATGCTATCTCCCGGGCCCCAGTAAGCTCTTTTTTAAGATGAGATAGAAATTCAATAAAAAGGTGTGTGCGTGTGGCAGTTGTTATTGTTGTTTGCATAGACACAGCAAAATATGGGGAGAATGGAAAGGAAAAATATTTGGCCTAACAAACAGGGAGGCCTTACCCATGAATTATCCTGGCATAAGACCAGCTCCAGCTCCCGGCATACTAAATTATCTAACCCCAAAGTCTTTCTCTGTGGTCCCTGTACAGATCCTATATTGAAGTCAGAATGACAAGGAGTGTCTTCTGGTTTTATTTCACCATTAGGTGGCAATGCAGAGAACCCTATTCTGAAAGCAGGTTGTTGCTATTACCAAATCATCAGGGTGTCATATGAACCCACTCTGGAGCAAGTTGATTCCAAGGCAGCAGTAGGGCCTTCCCTGGTAAAAGTTTGATTCCTGGTGCTAGTGTAGAAAACAGAACAATAGGTGGGATACTAGGTTCATAGGTGAATGGTCAATGTCCAATCTTCTGCAACCTAAACCAAGTCACTATGACAAGTATTCAGTGTATAAGGCCCCGCTGCAATATAAAATGTATGTGTTCCTACTTCAGTTAGATAAGAACTTCTTTGTACATGTAAGTGTTCCCCTTTTTAATGTGCCTATGCAAAAAAGAACAATGTTATATGGTACTACTGATGCATATGGGGGTAAAACTTCCAAAGTAAACAATCCCAATAACCTGTTTCTAACATGAATTCAGAACAGTAGAGAAACTTATCTACTAGAATTTCCTACTAAATAGATCCTCCAAATGGGGGAAATTGTCACTATGTAAGAAAAACAATAGGGGTCAGCGAGGTGGCGCTAGAGGTAAGGTGTCTGCCTTGCAAGCGCTAGCCAAGGAAGGACCGCGGTTTGATCCCCCAGCGTCCCATATGGTCCCCCCAAGGCAGGGGTGATTTCTGAGCGCTTAGCCAGGAGTAACCCCTGAGCATCAAACGGGTGTGGCCTGAAAAAAAAAAGAAGAAAAACAATAAGGGTTATACCTATTAAGGAAATACATCTAAAGAGATATTCAAAGGAGATATACACGCCCCCTTTAAGACTTTTAAAATAGTCCAGAGGGATAAAATCTGAAGCACAGCTTAAGCTGTGATTTGAAAAAGCTAAAAATTTTAGAAAAATCTGCCCACAATAGCATAGGATGGACCACAGTTCGATCCCCTGGTATCCCATATGATCCCTCAAGCTAGGAGCGATTTCTGAACGCATAGCCAGGAGTAATCCCTGATCATCACTGGCCCAAAAACCACATAAATAAATAAATTACTATGAAAAAAAATTAGAAAAATCTAAAAATTGGCTCCCAGCAGTCACATATCAGGAAATGTCCTTGAGCTAGGGCTTCTCAGAAACAGAATCTGGTAGTGAGGAATAGTCAATAGTGAAGGGAGGTGGGGAAAAGGGGGGCCACGGAGAACAAATCAGCAGCAGCAGTAGTGGCAGCCTCTTTTTGGGCTGAGAATCTATCTTTTCACTTTGGGAGCTGGTTGGCAGCTGGCTGGTGGGGTTGGGGGGAGGATGTTCCACTTCTTGAGGAGTTAAGAACTGAAGGTAAAAAGGGATAAATGGGGGTAAATAATAAATGGGGGGTGAGGGAGTAAAGGGCTTGAAAAGAATTTGTAGGGTGGTAAATGAAGGGGAGAAAAAGAAGTTATATATAACAGGGGAAAGGACAGTATACAATATAGATAGACATTTTATATTTTACAGATGGACATTAGACAGACATTGAGGTGGCCAACACTCATGTGCACACATAGATAGTAAGGATCAATCCATGGGTTACAGTTGAAAGCTGACCCAAGTAAAATGTGACCAAAAGCTTAAAATATATATGGGGCTGGAGCAATAGTGCAGTGGTAAGGCGTTTGCCTTGCTCCTGGCTAACTCAGGATGGACCTGGGTTTGATCCCTGGCATCCCATATGTTCCCCCAAGCCAGAAGTGCTTTCTGAGTGCTTAGCTTGGGTGTGCCCCCAAACCCAAATATATATTAAAGTCAGCAAGTCAGATGGAAAGATTTTCCATTTTCTAGGCCAATCATGATTGGTGAAGGTAAATTTTTACTAAAGAAAGGCTTCATGGGTTAGATTGTATATAGGGCATTCTTAAAAATAATCATAATTTTCAAGTCTAGACGACTAAGTAATATGGTAATGAACACTATAGAGGACTCTACCCTATGAAATATCGTCTAGCAGTTCTTGAGCATCCTGTTCCCTTTCCAAAAGTAATCTAAAATCATGACCATTATAGTGTAATGGCAAACTAATTATAATTGAAAACAGATTACAATAACATAGTCAATGAATGAGCTCTATAGCAGGAGTGAGCGCTATAGCAATTCACGGCATGCATTTGCATATTTCATTGCTATCTGTAGACTTAAACATTAGATTATATTAGCAGGCATAATCAAGTAGAAAATGAATAGATTAGAATTTTTATTGTGACATCATCATATGAGCCCTGTCTTCTGAGTCTCATTCTATTGCAGCATTGCAATGTGAAACTATATTTCCAAGTACCACTGTGGATATAGAGATCAAGGGGTTATTATAGACATAGTAAAATCAAGACATTAAAAATCCTTATAGCAAGCACTGTAGTGAGAAACTATAGCTTCCAAATGCATTCTGCACCCATTTCTGTGGAAAAGCATTAGAACATTATTATAGACATTTATAAAGAGCACTTGATTGGACACCTGCTCGATCTGAACAGCTGTATCTATTCTTGATGGGAAAGGTTAATCCACTGACACTTAAGGGAACTATTGACAGAAAGGGCTGTTGTGCCATTATATTGTGTAGGGTTGTTCTTATAATTGGGAATTTGGTTTGTGTAATTGCTCTTATAGTAGCTCATTGAATAGCTCAGTTTGGATAGCACAAATATTGTGAGTTCTTTTTTTTTTTTTTTTTTGGGTCACACCCGGTGACGCTCAGGGGTTACTCCTGGCTATTCGCTCAGAAGTCTCTCCTGGCAGGCACAGGGGACCATGTGAGTTCTTTTTTGTCTGAGAATATTTTTAACCCTCACTCCCACGTAAATAAGAGTTTTGCTGGGTAGTGGGGTCTAGGTTGAAAGCTTCTTTCATTTAGTAGTTTGAATTTGTCATTCACTCTTTTCTTGTTCAGATTGTTTCAAATGGAAGATCTGTTTGAATCTTTTCTTTTTGGAGGGGGGTCACACCTGGTAGCGCTAATGGGTTACTTCTGGCTCTATTAGGCTCAGAAATCTCTCCTGGCAGGCTCAGGGGACCATATGGGATATCGGGATTTGAACCACCGTCCTTTTGCATGCAAGGCAAATGCCCTACCTCCATTCTATCTCTTTGATATCTGGTTTGATTCTTATGCTTTTTCCCTTTATTCTTGAGATTCCCCCCTTACTACTTTAAAGACTCCATCTCTTTTTGTTTTTTACCATTTGGATTACTAAATATCTTGGTATTGTTCTGTTACAGTCTATTTTGTTTTGCACTCTTTTTGCCTCTTGGATTTATAGAGAAACCTATTTTTTACAGATGAGGAAGTTCTCTGTTATTATCTCCCTCACTACTTATTCTTCCTCTTTTCCATTTTTCCCCATCTGGTATTCCTTTAATTTAGAGATTATTTCTCCTGTCTTTGTCTATTAAGTAGCTTACATTTTCTTCCAGGGTTTTGTCTCTCCTTTCCTTTGTGACTTCTTTATCACTTTGTAATTTGTCTTCAAGTTTGTCAATGCAATTCTCAACCTATGTAACTCTACTATTACGGCTGTTTTTAGTTCTTTTAGTTCTATTTGTATGGATTCTCTCATCTTCTGAAAGAGCTCTTATTTGAGTTGGTTGAATTGTTATTTCTATAGATTTCTTAATTTTGTAGGCTGTTGACTCCTTGATTTCCATCGCTAAATCAATAGGTATTGATTTTAGGTTCTCATCTATAAGGTTCAGGCATTTGGGTGAACTTGGAGATTTGCCAGGATTTCTCTCCATAGTACCCACAGTAGATATCTTCTTTAGTGGTTGGGAGTGCTGGAATATCAGGGTATTTAAGAGAGTGATCTATTGACTCTTTTGTACCTTTATTTTTGTACTCAAGGCATATCTTCTTCAAGGTCATTTTTCTAAACTAGCAAGGTTGCCAAAGTATGGTAAAAAAATATTACATACATTTTATTGATTTGTTCAGTTGGTCTTTGAGCTGCATATTTTCTAAGTGAATAAAGTGCTAAATCCATTCTGCCAGGAAGTCTATGATATAAATTGAAATGACTTCGCACGCAAGCTTTTGGAAAAGGAGGAATGATGGAAAGGACGGAGGTTTCAATAATGACCTGGAAGGAAGCTAGGAAAAGACCCAAAAAGACAACTCTATTTGCATTTGGTGTAAGGGATTAAGGCATGAGTTTCTCTAGTTCCTCCCCTACACAAACTTGGCTGGCCCCAAAGGATAGATGAACAGTGATGGCACTGGAACCCAGGAGGCAACTGAGGGAAGGCTGGAAAAGGGGCTCTTCGAATTTGGTGGAGGGGATTAGGAAGGGAGACTCCTGTTCCTGAGTATTAAAGTATATTTAAATAGTTTTATTTTATTTTCCAATGAACACAGAGCTTGAATAGCTCTTCATCTTCATACTCTTACATTGAACTATTGGTGGGTTGGCAGAGTTACTGAGTTACTTGAACCTCCTGCACACCACTTGAAAGACCTTCCTACAATGGATTTATTTATATATAAAAATAATTATGTTATTTTTATGCAGCTCTAAATATCTATATTATTAATTGATTAATTAATTAATTTGAAGCCAGTCAAATTGAGCAGTGGGGGGTGTTTATGTACCAACTTTTGTGAGATATATTATTTATTGTTAAGAGTCCCAAGTGGTAGCTCAGTACTGCAGATATAGATAAAAAGTCCTCAATAAACAATCTGAAAGTATATAAATATGCATAGATCTTAGATATCCTAGCCTACATATTCCTTCAAGAAATTCCTCTCTTATTCTTGAAAGATCTTCAAGATGAAGTTCTTGAGAGAACTTCATCTTTAATTTGGTAATAGCTAATGAATACCTCTCACAGCTATATCTGATGAATGGACACATTTTTACCAAATATGTCTACTAATTAAATAAATAGATCTCTTATGTATTTTGAATAATCCTAACTCACATAATTTTGAATTCCATTAGCTTATTTTAGACTAAATGTAAAAACACTATTATATTTTTATCTATACACTTTTTAATTATATTTCTAGTTCATTTAGTCAACATGCATTTAATCCCTGGTCTGTACCAGACATGATGCTAGATTCTGAAGGTACAAAAGTGAAATAAATATACAATGAAGTTATGAAAGTGAAATACAAATAATGAAACTCGCAAGGCCACAAGACAATATAAAACTATATATTATGCTGCCATGTATAATGTTCAGTGACAGAAATGGACATGCAGTCTTAATAAAGTGACACAGAGATGTCTTTCACTTAGGTGTTTTCTAAAAAGACTACCAATTGCTAAACTTTTTTATTATTTATTAATAATTTTTATGATTCTTTGAAAACTGACTTTTTCCCTGACTTTATGCCCTTTCTTTGGAGAGACCTTCTTGGGACTTCATAGGTGCTGATTATACCTAATGCCTCTGTGAGAATTTCCAGAAGCCTATGTTCTGACTCCTTAAAGAATCACCCAGAATGAGAACTTCTTTAGAGGACACAAATCCTCTTCTTTCCTCATGCATCACCTCTTTACAACTAGGATTGACACTAATTCTAGTCCAGTTCTGAGATTTTATTTGCTGTAAAATGTCACATGTTGAATAAAGAGAATCATGACTGTGTTATCTCATTTGTCCCCAAGTTCGGCCCTGGAATGCAGTCTTTTCAAACTTGGGAGGTGTATAGCAATTCCCAGTAGTTGGGAGTATTGCAAAAGAATTTGAAAGACTAGTGATGAATTAAAAAAGTTGACAAGCTAATATAAACCACAAGCCACTTCCGAACACATCTAAAATGTCTACATATATGTTCAAAAGCTTCTAATTCTGAATGCCTTTTATTGAATATTTTATTTGTGCTGTTTTATGGTGTTTTTTTTTTTTTTGTGGTTTTTGAGTAACACCCAGCAGTGCTCAGGGGTTACTCCTGGCTCCATGCTCAGAAATTGCTCCTGGCAGGCACAGGGGACCATATGGGACTCCAGAATTCAAACCAATGACTTTCTGCATGAAAGGCAAACGCCTTACCACCATGCTATCTCTCCAGCCCCTATTTGTGCTGTTCGTAAAATTTTCTTCAGTTCAAATAAACATTCATTATGTGATTATGACAGCAATGTAATTGGTTAATGTGCTGACTAACAGAAGTGCAGTGATACTGCTCTAAAGATTCTAATCATGACAACTATCAATCAAACGTTCTTCTCTAGTAACAATCAGCCTCAGTTATTTGGTTAAAAATAATTGTATTTACTCTTGAGCTCAGAGCCAAGACTAAGCCTTGAGTATTATCCCAAAATCAGAAAAAAAAATAAAACAACAACAAATCTTATTTACTATTTACTTAAAATTTTTGAAATTTGAAAATATGGGCAGCTTCAGATAGAAATTTTTAAATAATTTTTCATGTTACTTTAACTTATGTAGCTTAAGCAAATGCTATGTGTATACTGGCTATCAGGGAATTAAGCTAGTATTGCATGCAAGTCACATTACTTTTAAACTAAGCAACAACAACAACAAACCCCAAAACCAAACAATATTAAGATGATATAGAGAGATCTAAATAGGGAAATGGATTTCTAGGGTGTCTAGGGTTTCAGAAGTCAAAGGCAGAAGAAGTTATTAGAAAGAATAAGAACCCTGTTCATATTTTGCCATAAACTGTTTGTCATGTTGTATTTATTCATCTGTTAAAGCCTATCCTTTCCACTAAAGTCTGAGTTTTACAGGTCAGGAATGAGGCCATCTATTCCTATGTAACTATAGTGATATGAAGAAAAGGGAAAAGAGACCTATAAGTAGCCAGACCCCAAAGGAAATAGAAATTCATTCCTGGGAAAACATGAATATTTTAATATTACCAAACCAGAATGCTACTAGACTGTGAATGTCTTTAGGGAAGTCTTCCTTTAATGCTTCTAGTTAAAATGACTTGTCCTAAGTTTTCATTGACATACTTATTTCCCTCCCAGTGCTTATCACATTCTATAAAGACTTTTCTTGTATTCTGGCTTACATCAGTCTCACCTCACAGTAATTCTTTGAAGACAGTCTCCTAAATTCATAGCTGTGTTCCATGCTGCTCCAGATAGCAGTTGGCGTTTCTTAAATTTGCTGATCTTTGAAATATAATAGTAGGTGTGATTTAGGCCAAATGAACTAAAATACTTGTTTCCTCAGAATTACATGATTTATAAAAGAGGAATAATTGGGCTGGACCGGTAGCACAGTGGTAGGACATTTGCCTTGCATGTGGCTGACCTCAGTTCGCTCCCCAGCATCCCATATGGTCTCCCAAGCCAGGAACAATTTCTGAGCTCATAGCTAATAGTAACCCCTGAGCGTCACTGGGTGTGGCTCGAAATAAAAAAAAAAGAGGAAAAATAAAAACCCTTACAATACATACCTGCATTTAAATGAAGTAAATTTACCTTTCATTTAAAAAAAGTACTTTTGGAAGTAGACATGAAATATGACTAGAACATAACAAAAGGACTTGAATACTGGTTTTAATTTTTGGAAGGGAAGGATTCCCTTCATTCATTTAAGACAGTAACTGTTCTCTTTAATGACTATGGAAAATTAGCCAGTGGAGGAAGGGAGCAGAATAGTGATTTCTTATCTTCGAAGCTTTCTCAGTCTGAAAGATAGGAAATAGGAATGTTGTCCCACCATTGAACAAAAGCATTCTGTACCTGCCATGTGATAAGAAGTAGTGGGGCCCCAAACAAATACCTAACAGGTAAGTTGTTAGGCAACAACAGGTACCAAGCAGAGTTCCTGGAAAACATATTTACATATTTGCATGCTTCATTCTCTCCTCACTTATCTTTAATTTAAAAAAAAAAAAAAAGGCAAAGCAGAGCAACTAATCTTACTCCTTGTAAGGAGTCTGCATTTTGCATTCCTTTAAAAAAGTTTTTTCCTTTTTCCTTTTTCTTTCTTTCTTTTTCTTTCCTTCCTTCCTTCCTTCTTTCTTTTCTTTCTTTCATCTTTCTTTTCTTTCTTTTTTCTTTCTTTTTCTTTCTTTCTTTCTTTCTTTCTTTCTTTCTTTCTTTCTTTCTTTCTTTCTTTCTTTCTTTCTTTCTTTCTTTCTTTCTTTCTTTCTTTCTTTCTTTCCTTCTTTCTTCTTTCTTTCTTCTCTTCCTTCCTTTATTTATTTATTTTGTTTTTGGGTCACGCCCAGCAGTGCTCAGGGCTTACTCCTGGCTCCATGCTCAGAAATTGCTCCTGGCAGGCATGGGGGAACATATGGGGCACCGGGATTCGAACCAATGACCTTTTGCATGAAAGGCAAACGCCTTACCTCTATGCTATCTCCCGGGCCCCTCTTCCTTCCTTTCTTTCTTTTCCTTCCTTCCTTCCTTCCTTCCTTCCTTCCTTCCTTCCTTCCTTCCTTCCTTCCTCCTTTCCTTCTTTCCTTTCTTTCCTTTTTCTTCCTTTCTTTTCTTCCTTTCTTCCTTTCTTTCTTTTCTTTCTTATTTTTCATCTGTTGTTTACCAGAAAAAAAAGCTTTTCTACATTGTGTTTTGAGCTCCAAGGTTATATATTACCAGGCGTGATAATTGCTGAATCATATAGAAGCTCAATTTCTAATTTTTTAAGGAATGTCTATATTATTTTCTGATAAGCCTGGACTAGTCAACATTCCTACCAACAGTAAATGAGAGTCTCTTCCCCCCAACCCCACATCCATTCCAGCACTGGCTGTTCATATAATTTGTGATGTGTATTAGCCTCTATAGTGTGAGATAATATCTCATTGTTGTTTTGGTTTGCATTTCTCTGATGATTAGTGATATGGAGCATTTTCCCTTGTGTCTTTTGGCCATCTGTAGTTCATCTTTGAGGAAATGCCTGTTCATACCTTCTTCACATTTTTGAATGGGGTTAGAAGATTTTTTTCTTGCCAAGTTTTACCAGAGCCTTTTATATCTTAGATATTAGCCCAATATCAGATGAGTATTTGGTGAATAGTTTCTCCCATTCCATGTGTCCTAGTCTGCTTTGTATCCTATCACTGTTTCTTTTGAGGAGCAGAAGCTTCTAAGTTTAATGTTGTCCCATTTGTTTATCTTTGATTTCACTTTCTTGGCCACTGGTGTTTTTCCCCTATAGTTATCTTTAATGTTATAGGGTGTTCTGCTTACAGTTTCCTTTATGTACCTTACAGTTTTAGATCTGTTATTAAGGTCTTTAATTCATCTTGATTTGAACTTTGTGCAAGGTATTAAAGAGAATTCATTTTTGTATGTTGTTTACCAGCTTCCGAACATCACTTGTTGAAAAGGTTTTCCTTGTTCCACTTTGTTTTTTTTTTAAACTGTATCAAATATTAATGGTTCATATACCTGAAGGTCGGTATTAGGATATTCGAGTCTATTCCATTGACTTATGAATCTGTGTTTATTTCAGTGCCATGCTGTTTAATGATTACTAATTAACAATACAGTGAGTTAGGGAAAGTGATGCCTCACATTTTCTTTTTTCAAGCGATTGCTTTAGCTAATCATGTAAGTTTATTGTTTCATAAAAATTTCTGCAGTATTTGATTGATTTATTTGATAAAGTCATGGGATTGCATTAAAGTCTATGCAGTACTTTTGGAAGTATTTATATTTTATATTCATATTTATTTTTATTATATTTTATATATTTATAAAATATTTTATTTATAAAATATTTTATATTTATATATTATTATATTTATATTTGTAACCATTTTAATTCTCCCAATCTATGAGCAGGATATTTGTCTCCATTTCCCTACGACTTTTCATTTCTTGAAGTAGTGTTTTATAGTATTTTTTATATAATAAGTCTTTTACCATATTAGTTAAGTAGTCTCCAAGGCATTTATTTATGAGACATAACTGTGAGTGGATTTTTTTAAATATTATTTTCTCCTGTTTTATTATTTGTATATAGAAAAGCCATGGATTTTTGCTTATTAATTTTGTAGCCTGTCATTTTAATGTATAAATCTATAGTTTTTAGAAGCTTTTTTGTACAGTCTTTGCATTTTCTATTATTATATATAGTCATCTGCAGTGAGAGCTTGTCTTTTTCCTTTCCTATCTGGATACCTTGATACCTTTTTTTTGCCTAATTGCTATGGCAAATACTTTTAGTACTATATTGTATCAAAATGGTGATTCTCATTCACTGCTGTTAGCAATGCCAATTAGTCCAGCCTTTTTGGAAAACAATATTTACATACCTCAAGAAACTGAAAATTGATCTCCAATATGATCCAGTAAGATCACTCCAAAATTCACCACAGGAACACAAAACACAATACAAAATTATCCTCTGCACTCCTATATTCCTGACAACATAAGTTTTAATAGCCAGAATCTGAAAACAACTCGAATTGCCTGAGAACATAAGAGTTGCTAAAGAAACAATAGCACATCTACACAGTGGAATACTAAGAAGATGTTAAGAAAACTGGAAGTGGGGCCCGGGAAATAGCATGGAGGTAAGGTGTTTACCTTTCATGCAAAAGGTCATTGGTTCGAATCCCGGTGCCTCATATGTCCCCCCATGCCTGCCAGGAGCAATTTCTGAGCATGGAATCAGGAGTAACCCCTGAGCACTTCCAGGTGTGACCCAAAAAAAAACAAAAAAAAAATGGAAGTAATGAAGTAATGAAATGATATGGAGATTCTGTTTTTTTTTTTTTTTGAGGGGTTGGACACACCCGGCGATGCTCATGGGTTACTCTTAGCTATGCACTCAGAAATCGCTCCAGGCTTGGAGGATCATATAGGAAACTGGGGGATAAAACAGCAGTCCATCCTAGGGTAGCAACAGCAAGGCAGACGTCTTACTGCTCCATGCCACCGCTTCGGCCCCCTAGATATGGAGATTCTTATGCTGAGCAAATGAGTCAGAGGGAGAGGGATAGACATAGAATAATATTACTCATTTATTATATATAAAACAAATAAGAAAAATAAAAGATAGTGTGGTAATAATATCCAGATACAATAGAGAGGAGGGCCAGGAGGACTAATCCATTGTAGGAAGTTAGGGCAGAGAAAGGAACACTATGACAATGATTCTTGGAACTGACCACTTAAGACAGTAGCTGGGTGTTGAACAGAGATAAAATGATATGCATGATACCCCTTCATTAATAATAGAGCAAACCACCGTCTTGAAAATGAAAAAAAGAACGAAGGTATCAAAAGGAAAATAAAGGAAGGGGAGATAAGAGGGAGAGAGAGGGAGGGAGATAAAGGGAGAGGAAGAGGGAAAGGGAGATAGAGAAAGAGAGAGGGAGAAGGAGAAGGAGGGAGGAGAAGGAAGAGGGAGAGAGAGGGAGAGAGAGGGAGAGAGAGAGAGAAAGAGAGAGAGAGAGAGAGAGAGAGAGAGAAGAGTAAAATACTATCCCAGAAGAAGGCAAGGGAGTGGAAAAGAAATCAGGGACACTGGTGGTAGGAAATGTTCCTGGATAGTATACACTGCAAAACTAAAAATCATGAGCAACTTTGTAATCATGGTATTTAAGTAAAAGAAAAAATAGAATAAGCACTTATAAACCCATAGATGAGTGAGTCCATGCTGTGTTTCTCCCTCTGATTAATTTCACTCAGCATAGATTCCAAGTATATTTATGTATAGGAAAATTTCATGAATTCATCTCTACCAGTGGCTGCATAATTTTTCAATGTATATAAGTATCACAGTTTCTTTAGCCATTCATTGATTAAAGGGCATCTTGGTTGTTTCCAGATTCTGGCAATTGTAAATAGCGCTGCAATGAATATAGGTGTGAGGAAGGCATTTGTTGTTGTTGTTGTTGTTGTTCCTGGGGCATATCCTTAGGAGTGGTATAGCTGGATCCTATGGGAGCTCAATTTTAAGGGTTTTTTTTTTTTTTTTTTTTTTTGGTTTTTGGGTCACACCCGGCAGTGCTCAGGGGCTACTCCTGGCTCCATGCTCAGAAATTGCTCCTGGCAGGCACGGGGGACCATATGGGGCACCGGGATTCGAACCGATGACCTTTTGCATGAAAGGCAAACGCCTTACCTCCATGCTATCTCCCGGGCCCCTAAGGGTTTTTTTTTTTTTTGATAAATCTCCATATTATTTTCCATAAGGCTGGACTAGCTGACATTCTCACCAGCAGTGAATAAGAGTTCCTTTATCATCGCATCCTCACGAGTATGGATTGAGTTTGTTCTTTGTGATGTGTGCCAGTCACTGTGGCATGAGATCGTAACTCGTAGATGTTTTTATTTGCATCTCACTGATTATTAGTAATGTGGGACCTTTCTTTCATGTGTCTTTTGGCCATTTGTATTTCTTCTTTGAGGAAATGCCTGTTCATTTCTTCTCCCCAGTTTTTGATGGGGTTAGCTTTTTTTTTTTCTTAAGTTCTCTAAGTACCTTGTATATCTTAGATATTAGATCTTTATTATCTGATGAGTATTTGATGAATAGTTTTTCCCATTCTGTGGTGACTTTTGTAGCCTAGATACAATTTCCTTTGAGATATAGAAGATTCTCAGCTTAATATATTCCCATTTGTTTATCTCTGTTTTCACTTGTTTGTAGTGTTGTTTCTTTCTTGAAGATACTTTTAGTCTCAATGTTATGGAGTGTTTTACCTACATGTTGTTCTATATACCTATGGTTTCAGACCTGATATCAAGACCTTTAATCCATTTGGATTTGACGTTTGTGTTAAGTGGGGGTCTGATTTCAGTTTTTGCAAGTGGTTAACCAGTTGTGCCAACACCACTTGAAGAGACTTTTCTCTAAAATCTTTTACAAGACAAGGCTTTTTTGCTCCATTTTGGATTCCTTTCCCCTTTATAAAAAATTAATTGATTGTATGTCTGGGGAACATTCCCATGCTGTTTTAATAACTCTTTTAGAGGAAAGGCTTTTAGTTTATCTCCACTGAGAATAATATTTGCCATTGGTTTGTAGTAGATGGCCCTGACTATATTGAGAAAAGTTCCTTTCATTCCCTTCTTACTGAGCGGTTTTATCCATATTCTTGAATATGGACCTTATTGAATGCTTTCTCTGCATCAATTGATATGATTATATGATATTTACTTTTCTTTTTGTTGGTATGATGAATTATGTTGATTTATTTATGTATGTTAAAACATCCTTGCATTCCTGGGATGAAACCCACTTAGTCATTTGAATAACAATCTAGATGAGGCATTGAATCCTATTTGCCAGAATTTTGTTGAGGATATTTACATCTGTGTTCTTGAGGAATATTGGTCTGTAATTTTCTTTTTGGGCAGCATCTTGGTCTGGTTTTTGTATCAAGGTTATATTACCTGCATAAAAACTATTTGGAAGTGTTTTTGTTCCTTCAATTTCATGAAAAAACCTGAAAAGTTTTGGTAGTAGTTTCTCTTGAAAGGCTTGAAAGAATTCATTAGTGAATCCATCTGAACTGTGATTTTGTTTTTGAAAAGACTTTTGTTTACCATTTTAATTTCCTCAGTAGTGATGGGTCTGCTTAGATATGCTAGATAACCCTGGTTTAAAGTGGAAGATCGTAAGAGTCCAAGAATTTACCCATTTCTTCAGGTTCTCATGATTGATGGCATAGAGTTTCTCAAAGTAGTCTTTGATTACCCTTTGAGTTTCTACAATATCTGTAGTGATCTCCCTTTTCATTTCTAATTTGGTTTATCAAGTTTCTCCCTCTCCCTTTCATTGTGAGTTTTGCCAGTGGTTATTTTTTCAACTTTTTTCAACTTTTTTTTTTTTTTTTTTTTCAGTTTTTGGGCCACACCTGGTGACGCTAAGGGGTTACTCCTGGCTATGCGCTCAGAATCGCTCCTGGCTTGGGGGACCATATGGGGCACCCGGGGATTGAACCGCGGTCCTTCCAAGGTTAGCGCAGGCAAGACAGGCACCTTACCTTTAGCGCCACCAACTGGCCCCAAAGAACCAATTTTTGCTGTCCCTGATCTTTCAGATTGTTTTAGATTTCCACTTCATTGATTTCTACTCTATGCTTTGTTATTTCCTTCTGCCTACCTATTTTTGGTTAATTTTTTTGATCATTTTCTTTTTTTTTGTTTGTTTGTTTTTGTTTTTGTTTTTGTTTTTGGGTCACACCCGGCAGTGCTCAGAGGTTATTCCTGGCTCCATGCTCAGAAATTGTTCCTGGCAAGCACGGGGGACCAATATGGGACGCTGGGATTTGAACCAATGACCTTCTGCCTGAAAGGCAAACACCTTATCTCCATGCTATCTCTCCAGCCCCTGATCATTTCTATTTTTATAAGCTGTGTCATTAAGCTATTCAGGTAGGCCCCTTCTTCCTTCCATTTTTTTTTCTTTCTTTTGGTTTTTGGGTCATACCCGGCAATGCTCAGATGTTATTCCTGGTTCTATGCTCAGAAATCGCTCCTGGCAGTCCCAGGGACCATATGGGATGCCGGGATTTGCTCCTGGCAGTCCCGGGGACCATATGGGACGCCGGGATTCGAACCACCGACCTTCTGCATGTGAGGCAAATGCCTTACCTCTATGTTATCTCTCCAGCTCCCCCTTCTTCCTTCCAAATGTGTGTTATCAAAGATATAAATTTTCCTCTCAGTTATGCTTTTGCTGTGTCCCATACATTCTGATAATTTGTGTCTTCATTGTCATTTATTTCGAGGAATGTGTTGAGTTGATCTCTTATTTCATCTCTGACTCACTGGTTGTTCAGTAGTGAGTTTTTTTAATTTCTAGGTGTTAGAGGTTTTCTTCTGTGTCCATTTGTAGTTCATTTCTAAGTTCAGTGCTTTGTGATCTAATAAGATAATCTGTAAAAATTCTATCCTCTTGATTTTATTTAGGCATGTGTTATGGGCCAGCATGTGGTATGGAGAATGACCCATATGCATTAGAGAAGAATATGTGTCCAGAGGCCTGAGAAATAAATAGCACAGTGGTAGGTATTTGCCTCACACACAGCGATCAAGATGGACCTTGGTTTCATCCCTGGCATCCCATATGGTCCGCGAGCCAGGAATGAGTTCTGAGGGCATAGCCAGGAGTAACCCCTGAGCATCACCAGGTGTGCCCAGCCACAAAAAAGTATGTGTATCCAGTTTTCTTGAGATGGAGTGATATATATATGTATATATATACATACATACATACATACATACATACATGCTAGTCCAGTTTTTGTTGGGTTTCTGTCTGGTTGACCTATCAAGGGTTGATAGGGCGGTGTTGAGGTCTTCCACAATTATTATGTAACTACTTATATCTTCTTTCAGATTTGTGAACCATTGTATTAAATATTTTTCTGGTTTCTCATTTAATGCATGTATGTTTAGGAGTGTGATTTCTTCCTGTTGTACATATCCCTCGATTAGTACAAAATGTCCATCTTTGTCACTTACAACTTTTCTGAGTCAAAAGTCTGTGTCATCTGAAATTAATATGGCCACTCCAGCTTTTTTAAGGGTGTTGTTTGCTTGGATGATTTTTCTCCAGTCTTTGGTTTTGACTCTGTCTTTGTTCTGACTATTTAGGTGTGTTTCTTGTAGGTAGCAGAAGGTTGGATTCAACTTTGTGATCCATTTAGCCACTCTGTGTCTCTTATAAGGTGCATTTAGTCTGTTTCTTCCTATAACCAAGTGATGCTATTTCATAGGCCCAAGTATTCCTTTTTTTTTTTGGGGGGGGGGTCACACCCGGCAGTGCTCAGGGGTTACTCCTGGCTCCATGCTCAGAAATTGCTGCTGGCAGGCACGGGGGACCATATGGGGCACTGGGATTCGAACCAATGACCTTTTGCATGAAAGGCAAACACCTTACCTCCATGCTATCTCCTGGGCCCCCAGGTATTCCTTTTTATCCTCTTTCCCTCTTAAAATATCCAAATCACACTTTGGCATGAATGCACTGGATACTTATATCTGTTCTTTGTAGTGACATTAGTTATGCATGCATCTTTAAACAACATAATTTAGTTTTGATTGTTGCATATTCTTATATTATTTGTATTTTATATTCAACATTAAATTGAAGACTTCATTCACATGTGGTTGAGGACATAGTTTTTTTTTTTATTCTACAATCCACCACATTTTCCAAACATCTTTTCAGAATTGAGGAACTTTGTAATCAAATAAACTATTTGATACTCTATTAACTGTCTGTTTCCTTGTCTATTATGTACTCATTTCATTTCCTCAGTGTGTGTGAAAAGAATACACTAACGTGAAAAGTATGAAGATTACTATTTCTATATATTCTTGCTAACACTTTTAAATTAATGCTAATCCATTATAGATAAGTTTCTTTCTTTTTTTTTTTTTTTTTGGTTTTTTGGGCCACACCCGGTGACGCTCAGGGGTTAGTTACTCCTGGCTATGCGCTCAGAAGTCACTCCTGGCATGGGGGACCATATGGGATGCTGGGGGATTGTGATTTGTCCTAGGTAAATGCAGACAAGGCAGGTACCTTACCTCTAGTGCCACCGTGCCAGCCCCTCATATATTTCTTATAACAAGTTACTCTGGCAATGTGATCAGTTCTATTTTGAAGGTGGCCACAATTATGCCTTGAACCCTGCATGCCCTTCTGCAGGGTAATTTGGTAGATCCTCCACTAAAAATCAGTCTTTACCTATTCCTCAAATCTAGACTGGTGCCAAGACTAGTTTTTGCTTCTAGATCTGGGTCTTTAAAAAAGCCTGACAGTTTCCACTTTTACTCTTAAGGGATCCAGCTTTCATATAAATAAGTTCAGACTAGACTCCTGAATGATGAAAGACTAGGTAGAAAAGAGGGGCTGAGCCAGCCTCTACTATTCCCACTACTCTAGCAAAGGTGCCAGACACATGAGTGACGCCATCTTAGACATTCCAGTCTTAGCTGATCTTGAAGCTAAATGCAGCTGTCCAAGTGAACCTAGCCAAGCCTACATTCAGAAATGATAAGTGGTTGTTATTTTAAGCCACTGATTTGTGGAGATTTTGTTATGGAGTAATAGATAACAGAATCACAATTTATATCAACATACTTAAAATGCTGATGTCCTCTTTACCATCATTTTTCTTTAAATAATATCTCTTAAAGAAATATTTTTAAAAGGAGTTGTGATATGTTTAAAATATTCTTCACTAGTGCACTGGTGAAGGGAGGTGTACATTTTATGATGAAAATCCAACTACAAACATGTTTGTAACCATAGTGCTTAAATAAATTATTAAAAAGAAAATGAAACCAAAACCAAAAAAAATTCTTCAGAGATTTTTTGTTTCAGAGTATTGGGCCATACCCAGTGACACTTAGGGGTTACTCTTGGTTATGTGCTCAGAAATCACTCCTAGCTAGGGGGACCTTATGAAACGCAAGGGGATCAAACTGCAGTCTGTCCTGGATCAGCTGCCTGCAAGGCAAATGCTCTACTGCTGAGTCACCACTCCGGCCCCATGTATTTTTAAAACAGCTTCTGCATCAGATTTTATTTTCATCATGTAAACTTTAGAATACATTTTGGTTTTAGATCGTTTTTAATGATGTAATTTTGAATTATACATTATATAAGTTTCAGGTGTCATCACTGACAACCAATAGATATTTACTGCACCTTAATTTCACCTCAAAGAGTCCAGTTTTATCTTTCAGTATATACTTATCCCTTTGTCTTTATTTATCCACCTTCATCTTCTTCCCCTCCTTAAAATAAAATGACAAGATAAATGATAGCTTCATGAGAGAAAATGTTAAGAAAAAAAACTATACTGTAATGATTTTTAATGATGTTGGAAATGTTAAAGAACAATAAGAGGTGCGGATTACAGGATAACCAAGTTGTATCTAGATAAACACTGGAAAAAGTAAATCAATGTATTAGTAATAATTTTGTATAATTTGAAAGTTTGGTTCTTAGTTAGGTTTTCTCATTCTTTCAATACTGTAAGGAGACATTTTTACTTAATGAGATAAAAGATACTAATATCTGGCTTGGAGTGATCGTACAGTAGGTAGGGTGCTTGAATTGCACTCAGCCAACCCTGGTTTGCTCCTTGGCACTTCTATGACTCCCTGAGTCTGCTAGGAGTGTTCTCTGAGCACAGCTGACTGAGCAACCTCAAAAATCAAACAGAGAACAATAAAGCAATCTAAAAATGATACTAATATAATTTTCTAGGAGCAGTAGAAAATTTCCAGTTAATTTGAAAAAAGTTCTTGGCAGAAAAAATCCCACTAACTTGTTTATTATTTTGAGGTGAGGTGGGTTTGTTCATACCTGTTTGTGCTGTGTGGGCACCTCCCAAAACTGTCCTTAGAAGGGATGGAGTGATGTGTGTAGTGTTAGGGATCAAACGCAGGGCCATACACATGAAAGACTTGTGCTCTAATGCTTAAGTGTATTTCTGGTCCCCCAACACCCCCATTTTTTTGTTTGTTTGTGTTTTTAGCCACACCCGGTGACACTCAGGGTTACTTCTGGCTATCCGCTCAGAAATCACTCCTGGCTTGAGGGACCATATGGGACACCATATGTGATCATATGGGATCGAATCGCAGTCTGTCCTAGATTAGTGCATGCAATGCAAATGCCCTACTGCTTGCGCCACTACTCTGGCCCTTAAACAGCCCAAATTTTAGTCATGGACTGTGGCATTTTGGAATCTACGGTGGCAATTCAGTCAAATTTCAGGAGCAAACCTGAAGGCTTGATAGCACAGATAGTTGAAATTTGGATGATGTATAGTTTCTAAATTTGTACATTAAAAATCACAAAATCTACTCTTTTACCATTGGAATTCCTTCCTAAGATAAAGAACATATTGAATGAGTATCACTTATCTGTGTCATATAGAATAACTGTATAAGGAGATTCCATGGAGTTAAGGGGATCCTGAGTGCAAGAAGAACTGAGAAGCAAAGAAATCAAGGAAGGGGA
>PVKC010005739.1:0-32312 GCA_004027635.1 Crocidura indochinensis | reverse complement strand
GTGTGTGAGAAAGAGAAAGAGGGAGAGAGGAGGAGAGCGGGGGAGAGGGAGAGAGAGAGATCCAGTGTATTTGTTTTAATTAAAAAATGTGTATCTTTGGAGCTGGAGCGATAACACAGCGGTAGGGTGTTTGCCTTGATGTGGCTAACTTAAGATGGACCTGGGTTCGATCCCTGGTGTCCCATATGGTCCCCCAAGCCAGGAGTGATTTCTGAGAGCATAGCTAGGAGTAACACCTGAACATCACTGGGTGTGGCCCAACCCCCTCCCCCCAACATGTGTGTGTGTGTGTGTGTGTGTGTGTGTGTGTGTGTGTGTGTGTGTGTGTGTTTTGATTGTTATTGTTGTTTTTGCCATCTACTCAGTTTTGCTTGGAATTTACTCCTGGATCTGATCAATGAATCCCACAATGAGCATCAAGCACTTTCTTTCTTTCTTCCTTCCTTCCTTCCTTCCTTCCTTCCTTCCTTCCTTCCTTCCTTCCTTCCTTCCTTCCTTCCTTCCTTCCTTTCTCTCTCTCTCTCTTTCTTTCTTTCTTTCTCTTTCTTTCTTTTTTGCTTTTCTTCTTCCCTCTCCCTTTCTTTTCCCTTCCTTCCTTCCTTCCTCTTTCCTTCCGTCCTTCCTTCCTCCCTTTAGTTCATTCATTCTTTCTTTTTTTCTCTCACTTTCTTTATATACTCAATGGCGTTCAAGGGATTATATGGGGTTCTAGGCACTAACCTGTGTCAGCAGCATGCCAAGCAACTGCCCTATCCACTGTACTATCGCCCCTGCCTCCTTCCTAAAGAAGATCTTTCTAAAGAAAATCTCAAAGGGGAGAATGATCTAATGATCATTCTGATCATTAGATCTAATGATCAGTCATCTAATGGGGTATGATAACCATGACTATTATATTCTATGATTAAAACAATGATCTCATTTCCCTGCAAACTGAATAAAAATATTGGTAAGCAAGTAATCCTGTTGGATGTGTTCTTTTCTTGAGAAAAGTTTGAATAATGATGCTATTTTTGTCAGCATATCTTTGTTTATAGCCATTCCTACACCTGCTTTATTGTAAATATGTGTTTTAAAAATGATAACCTTGCAAAAAAAAAACAATCTAAAAAGCTGTGAACTTTTCCCTAAAAGTTACTGCTCTCTACTACATTCTTCTCTAAATTTGATGCTGTTTGTTCAGATAAGTATGAAAAAGATCTAGAAAACCTAGATTTTAGTTATGTTTTGCGTTTTGGTGAGAATTTTAGAGAAAATGATTTCCAAATGCTGAGACATCATAGAATGCTATTCCCACCTTTTCCTGAATTCCATTAATCAGATTGTACACACAGTCATCTGCTGTTCTCTCAGAGATTAGTATAAGCTTTTTACTCAGGCTACTAATTTCATCCCTTTTTAGAATGGTAACCTGCCAATCTGTGACTTGTTGGTAATGCATGACCACAAAATTTCTGCTGTAATACTGAAGCAAGACTTCAGTATTATATAAATTATTGATTAATTATTTTAGCATTATAATATCATTAATTAATTATTAATTAACACAAAGCATTATGATAATACTTCAACAAGAGCAAGTTTTGTAGATTCTCAGAGTCTGAGACATAGGACTTTTGCCTTTTGACTTGCAAGCCCAGGCTTTGATGCTTTATTTGGGATTTATTTATTTATTTATTTATTTATTTATTTATTTTTATTTTTTTTTGGTTTTTGGGTCACACCCGGCAGTGCTCAGGGGTTATTCCTGGCTCCATGCTCAGAAATTGCTCCTGGCAGGCACGGGGGACCATATAGGGCACTCGGATTCTAACCGATGACCTTTTGCATGAAAGGCAAACGCCTTACTTCCATGCTATCTCCTGGGCCCCTTTATTATATTGCTTTCATGACTTTCATCATTATAGGAGTCCTCTTTTTGTATATTTCAAAATAAAGGTTACTCTAAAATGTCAACCATTTCATGTATTTTAGATGGTTATCACAAATTTTTTAGTTATGACTATGATCCCATAGAAAGCTAAGCTTTAATAATTGCCTGGTGAATTTATCAGTCCCCCACCCCCACCCCCAAGGTACTCTTTGCAACTTCAGGTGTACATTAAAGTGAAGTCTAAAAATCAAAGAATTAGCCATTCTGTCTTGGGTAGAGTATAACATGAGAAAGAAAATGGATCTGGGAATAAAGAAGGACAAAGAGAAACGAGCAGTCAAATGTGTGAATGCAATGAAATCATTTTGTGGAAGGCTATGCATTTCGTTTTAGAATAAAGGTTCTCTATAGAAGAGAGAAAATATGAACCAAATAGGTAAGAGCCAGACCAGACTGAGGAGAAAATCACTTGAGAGATTATGTTGATATAATTGAATGTAACCATCAGCACAATAGGTGAGATAAATGCCTACATGTCTTATCACCACTAGCTAAATTTTACGAAGATCCTTCATTAAGAATGCATACTGAGGCTATGAATTTCCTGGGGTCATAGTGTACTCAGTGTAATTCTTTTTGTGTCTATTCAATTTGTGATATTTTACTTGAGCTCTGTTCTATCATTTGCTTCATAAATGGGAGTCTTACTTTCCTCCTGGTGTACATGAAGTGAATGCTGGAGGTGTTGAGTTTTAGGTATCCTTGATAATTTCTTGTTAATGCCCATATTTAATAGTGACCAAAGTGACCAAATCAAAATAAAGTCTTTATTATTTTGTTAATTTCTTTCATAAGAGTAAGATTTTTCACAGCAGTGTAGATAATACACTGCTAGGTTTTTCAACCTGCTCACCACCAGAGCCAATCAACATTCCTCCACCTGGAGTCTTTCTGCTTGCAATCTGCATTGATAATCTCAATTGTGTAATTAGTGTTAAGTTTTGGTTTCATTGGATGTTGTTTGGTCCCTTGTTTAGTTTTGTGTTTTAATGTTATGTATTAGTGACATCATCTGATATTTGCCTTCTTTTTTAATTTTTTTTTTAATTTTTGGATTTTTGGACCACACCCGGTGGTGCTCAGGGGTTACTCCTGGCTATTTGCTCAGAAATAGCTCCAGACAGGCACGGGGGACCTATGGGACGCCGGGATTTGAACCAACCATCTTAGGTCTTGGGTAGGCTGCTTGCAAGGCAAATGGCGTTGTGCTATTTCTCCGGCCTCTATTTGCCTTCTTTTTTTTTTTTTTTCTTTGTGGTTTTTGGGTCACACCCGGCAGTGCTCAGGGGTTACTCCTGGCTCCATGCTCAGAAATTGCTCCCGGCAGGCACGGGGGACCATATGGGGCACCCGGATTCGAACCGATGACCTTTTGCATGAAAGGCAAACGCCTTACCTCCATGCTATCTCCCGGGCCCCTATTTGCCTTCTTTTTAAATTTGCTTAGCATGACACCCTTTAGGTGCATCTATCCTGTAGTAAAAGTCAGGTTATTATTTTATTTATTTAGTTTTCAGCCCACATCCAGTGGTTCTCAGAGTTTACTCCTGGCTCTGTATTCAGGAATCTCTCCTAGAGGATCACATGCAATAACAGAGATTGAATATGGGTCTTCCCTGGGCAAAGCAAGCATTAGACCTTCTCTACTATCTCTTTGACCTCAAGAAAAATGGATTGTTTTGATGAAAAGAGATTTTCTTAGTTCTTGGAAGACTCTAGTTTCCACAAAATATATGACATATTTGTATGCTACTTTTTTGATGTCTGAATTCTTTTTAAATCCCCATGCTCTTGAACTCATGCTAATGATCTGAGTGTTTATATTTTCTTTTAAGTATTTAATTTGGGTTGATTTGATCCACTTTTGGATTATATTGATTTTAACGATTGGCTTAGATGGTGGAGACCATCCCTGACATGTGGGTTGCCATGTAATCCATTCCTGGCACCGTAACATTTCTGCTTCTTAAAACAAAGTGTTCATTAATTTGTTGTATGCTGGAGTGTCTTTATAAAAAAATTTGATCAAGAGTGGGTAAGTGAGTAAATAGTGGTTTGGTAAAAGACTTTACTATGCTGGGAGGCTCAGCATCCTTATTCTTTCTAATAAATGGCAGTGTACCACATCTATAACAGGTAGGACTGCAACAGGGTGAAGAAAAAGGAAAAATTCTCTTATAGTCAGCTTCATTTTTAGCCTTTTTTTCTTATCTTCAACTATTCTTATAGTTGAAGAGTATTCCACTATGTATTGATCACATTTTTACTCATCTCTTGTAGAGCACTTGGGTTGTTTGTCTGATCTTGGCCATCATAATCATACTAAAGGTGCTCATCTTTCTTGGATATATTTTTCCATGAGTGTCTACATCCTATATTTCCATCCAATGTTTCTGTATAGTCCACAATTAGCATCGTGACACTGACATAATTAATTTCCTTTTAAAGATTTTTACTTACCACAGGATAGAACCTGTAGTTTTAAATGCATGTAATTTTATGTCTCCTTAGCTTCATAAAAGCCTATTTAATGTCTGCTGATAGTTGGATATCAATTAAGTATTTGAGGAGACCATGAATAATAATTTATATATTTTGCTAAGAAAAATCATAGACTTGGAAGGTGAATCAATTAAGATAAGAAGTTTGTACTCAGCACAATTACAATGTTAAATTTTAAAGAAATACATCATTTGACCAGCTATGTGAAAAAGGAAATTTTATAAAATTTGTATAATAATTATTTGAGCCAAATAAAGTGGTCATTCTAAATGAGTACAATAACCAAAAGAGTATATTAGTTTTAAGTCATTCCAAGATCTAATCTTCTCCTGGAAACACATTTTTTTAGTGCCAAACTAATTTCATCACTCTATTACAAATTTTTTTTTACTGAAAATAGAAAGTTATGCTCTCTGGAAATTATTTCATTCCCGATTCCCTTTAGTCTTGTTTCTAGTTTTTTTTTTTAATTGTTTGTTTGTTTTTGGGCCACACCTTGTGATGCTCAGGGATTACTCCTGGCTAAGAGCTCAGAAATCGCTCCTGGTTCAGGGTGGGGGGGGGAGTCAAATGGGACTCCGGGGATCAAACTCCAGCTCTTCCTTGGTCAGCTGCCATATAAAACAAACACCCTACAATTGTGCTATTGCTCAGGCTCCTTGTTTCTATTTTTTAATATTACACTTTATATGTTGAAGTCTTCTCTTTTTAAAGCCAATACAAATCACCTCTGCTCTTAGTTCTTTTGTTCTTTATTTGTTATCATTTAATTTGTTATTTTTTATTTATGAATGTCCCAAAAGTGTTGTATACATTGGATTTATTGATTTCGCACTTTTACTTTGAGAAGCATTAATAAGTACTGGAGCAAGTATATTTGAACTTTGTCAAAGGTATATTATCAATAACATATTGTTAGGCTGATGGAATATATTTGATTCAATATTATTAAAGAGTAAGCAAACACTCTTCATAGAGTTTCTATTTCAGGATAAATTTATCTCCTTAACAAGATTATCAGTAATTCAAACTCAGTTTATATGTAACTTTTTTTTTGGGGGGGGGGGCACTAGCGCAGGCAAGACAGGCACCTTACCTCTAGCGCCACCGCCCAGCCCCAGTTTATATATAACTTTTAAAATTATGTCTTTTTACATTAAGTTTTTGTACTTTTCAAATTTACCCTTTGGGGCCAGAGTGGTGGCACAAGCGATAAGGTGTTTGCCTTGCACACTCCAACCTAGGACAGACAACCTAGGACAGTTCAATCCCCCGCGTCCCACATGGCCCTCCAAGCTAGGAGCGATTTCTGAGTGCAGAGCCAGGAGTAACCCCTGAGTGTCATCACTGGGTGTGGCCAAACAGCAAAAACAAAAAATAAAAATAAAATAAATAAATTTACCCTTGAAAAGTACAAGGAAGTTGTTCTGTCTTCCTAATTCCTTATATCAGTTCTTTTTATTTTCTTATTTACATCTTATTTTCCTACTTGGTCCTGTTATAAGTTTCCTCTCTTTCATTTTGAACACTTTTTAATATTCTAAACATATCTTAATATATCTTTGAGACAGTTAATAAGATATTGTTGCAATGTGATTGGTTAAAAATAACTTAAAGGCTTATTGTTATTCTTTATGTACTATGTATACCTGGATACATAATATATAGAATATATATATGTATATATATATATATATATACGTATTTTTAATTTTTGGGGGGTCACACCCAGAGACGCTCAGGGCTTGCTCCTAGCTCTATGCTCAGAAATCGCTCCTGGCCTGCTAAGGGGAAAATATAGGATGCCGGGAATCAAACCAGGATCTGTCCAGGTTTGGCCACATGCAAGGCAAACGCCCTACGGCTGAGCTATTGCTCCGGCCCCACATTAAAACATTTTTTTTTGTTTTTGTTTTTGCTTTTGTTTTTTGGTGGGGAGCGCTCAGAGACTACTCCTGGCTCTACACTCAGAAATCACCCTCGGGCAGACTCGGGTGACAATATGGGATGCCGGGATTCGAACCATCTTTCTGCATGCAAGACAAACACCCTTACCTCCATGCCATCTCTCTGGTCCCCCACAACATTTTTAATCTTCATTAGAAATTGAAAACGGGGCCCGGGAGATAGCATGGAGGTAAGGCGTTTGCCTTTCATGCAAAAGGTCATCGGTTCGAATCCCGGTGCCCCATATGGTCCCTCGTGCCTACCAGGAGCAATTTCTGAGCATGGAGCCAGGAATAACCCCTGAGCACTGCCGGGTGTGACCCAAAAACAAACAAAAAAAAGAAATTGAAAACATTTTGAGCTGAAAAGTTTTGACTATATTAAGCTTAAATATACTTGTAGTGGTCACAGTTATCTGCATATAGAGGTATGAGGCTAGCCCATTAAACTTTGTAACACTGTAAATGAAAGATTATTTTATCAAACAGCAAGAATTAATAAAAAAGACAATTTACAAATAATAAAATTCTCAGAAGCTGGTGATATAGCATGGAGGTGGGCATTTGTCTTGCATGCAGAAGGACCGTGGTTCAAATCCTGGCATCCCATATTGTCTCCTGTGCCTACCAGGAGAGATTTCTGAGCATAGAGCCATGAGTGATCCTTGAGCGCTGCTGGGACCCAAAACCAAATAAAATAAAATAAAATAAATAAAACCAAATAAAATAAAATAAAGAAATAAATAAGATTCTCATTTTGGGGAAGCAGAGATGAAGGAAATAAATTTTAGTGCTGAAATAACTATAATTTATTTAGGTTTTTGTTAAAATAGATTATACATTTTTAGTTTTTATGTTAGAATAAATAAATAATGAGAATAAAACAACTAAACCATATTGCTATGAATATAAAGCATTAGATTAGCTTCAATAAAAATTGGGCCTATATAATTTTATTTTCCTATTATTAAAATAATTTTACTTTTTTATCTGATTATTTGCTTATTTTGGTTTGGGGGACTTGCCTCACAGTGCTAGAGCTTACTTCTGGCTCTGGGTTTGAGGATCACTCCTGTTGAGTGACAGGGTTTGAATCTTTAAGCAGGGCCAGTTGCATGCAAGGCAAGTGCTATAATCTTTGTACTCTTTTCTATGCCCACATGATAAAACTTTTTATTTTTCTATATTATACCTTTAATATATTTAAAATTTTAATAATACTCATATAAAAGAAAATATTTTTATTATGGTATATTTTAGGTTAAAAATAAGAGTGACTGTTGAATGATAGAGAATGTGTTTTCGAAAACTTAGTAAAAATTTAAGGGCCGGGGTCAGAGAGCTAGCATGGAGGTAGGGTGTTTGCCTTATGTGCAGAAGGACGGTGGTTTGAATCCTGGCATCCCATATTGTCCCCTGAGCCTGTCAGGATTGATTTCTGAACATAGAGCCAGGAGGAACTCCTGAACACTGCTGGGTGTGAAAATACAAAACAAAACAAAACAAAAAAAAACAAACAAAAAAAACAAAAAAACGGAAACTAAGGGACAACAGTTAGGTCAATCTGTGGGGTGACTGAATGCTTTGCATAAGGGAAATCAATGTTCAATTCTCAGCACCAAATAGCTGGATCTTTTCTTTTTTTTTTTTTTAATATTTTGATTTAAACACTATGATTACAAACATGATTGTAGTTGGGTTTCAGTCATATAAAAAGCATCCTTTTTCACCAATTCCCATCACCGAAGCCCCTTCCCCCAACCTGTATTTGAGACAGACTTTCTACTTCAACACTCATGCTCTCCTGAACATCCTGGGAGCGACCACCAAGCACTGAACTATATGGACCCTGAAGTGATCTATAGACCCGAAACACTGTTGGCATGTCCCCTCACCAAGAAAACAAACCCCAAATCCCCCCAAATAAAAAATCATTGTTTAAAATTTTATTTAAACTTGAGCCATACCTCCCCAGGCATTAGCATTTTACTATTTTGCTTTTTTGGTGTGAGGGATGTACTATACCTGGGCTCTACCTGGCAGTGCTCAGGGCTTACTCTGGATTGAACTCAGGTATCATACCTAGTGGTACTCAGGGAACCATATGGGGTGCTGGAGAATTGAACCCAGGTTGCTCATGTGTAAGGCAAGCATCTAATCCACTGTATTATTAATCGGGCTCTGACATCAGGATTTTTTCAATGCATCTAGGTTACTGATAAAAGTGTGTTTAAAAAAACTACTAACTCACTTTACAGTAACAGGTTGTTCAATCCTGACTTTGATATAAAATTTTGTAAATATGTTCATGATTTTACAGTCAGTGTTTGGATGTTTCTCATGCATTCCTAATAGAAGTGTATGTGATGAAAACTGAGGTTTTAATTTGGTTTCTAGAGAATTCAGAGAGTCAGTTGAATTCAGAATTCAGAGAATTCAGTTGAGTCAGTGCATAGTTGATCTCTGTTTTTCTGACCAGATATCACTTGACCAGTAACTAACTTCATTTCTAGTTTATTGCTTATCAATAGATGATTAATACCCTGACTTACTTGAAATATTTCAACTAGTGGAGAAAGTTCCTGTAAATTTTGTTTCATTCTTCTCTTTTGGTAGCTCTAATGTGCATTAAAGTGTATGATATTTTTGAAAAGCTATTACATTTTATAATATGTTAAGTTTCTTTAAATACTTTTTCTAGACATACCCTGTGGTAAACAACACATATAGATTTTCAGATGTTGAAAATATATTAATATTTTAAAAAGTCAAAATATCCAGTGATAAGGAATTTGGTCTATTAGATACATTTAAAATATTAAAAAATGCTACTCTTTTTTTGTTGTTTTGTTTTGTTTTTTTGTTTTTTGGCCATATCCATTTGATGCTCAGAGATTACTCCTGGCTAAGCGCTCAGAAATCGCCCCTGGCTTGGGGGGACCATATGGGGTGCTGGGGGATCGAACCGTGGTTCTTCCTTGGCTAGCGTTTGCATGGCAGACACCTTAACACTAGTGTCACCTCACCGGCCCCCCAAAATGCTACTCTTATCCCTAATTTTTTCAGTTGTTATATCTTCCCTAAAGCTAGCTCCTAGCTAATTAGAAAAAATATATATTGGTAATAGCTCTAGGAAACAATTACAATACTTTAAGAACTTTTATGAATTTATTTTTAGATCTATCAAAAATCAAACAATAACTTTCTGGAGTATAATTCTAATATTTTTTGGATGATGTGTTTCATGTTTCTCATAAGAAAGTGAATAATTTTACTTTTGTGTGAGTTATCCTTTTTAAGATATACTTATGAATATTCTATGTGTCTCTGTAAAAAAGACATTTCTAGAAAGGATATAAATCTTAGCTCAAGCATAAGATTTTAATAGAAATGAATGCAGTAAGAAGTATATCATTTCTCATTAGTTATATTAGTTATACTTCCATAAACATATTAGAGTTTACTTTCTAATTAGGACCTCACATGATATTTATTTATTCTGAGGCTTGTTATCATTGATAACATTGAAATATGAAAAGCAGCATAAAAAATCACCTCATTTATTATCCTTGCTATAAGCATATGTTTTTCAGTTATTTTGTTTTATTTTACTTGAGCTGCTTATCATTTACAGAAAATGATTTGTATTTTCGTCAAAGCTCTTATTTGTAAAAGACTGTGCAAATATTTTGGTAGATATTATTGTTCAACAAATATGAAAAATGGACCAGAAATTAGATTTCAATCAAATGCTAGAAAATTCCTACTGAGTAGACCCAGCACCTGTGGAGTAGCTTGAGAGGGTTTATTTGTTCTGCCTTCCTTTCTGATTTGAAGTTTTACATGAGTAAGCTGTGAGTTGAAAGCATCTGTCAAGATAGTCTCATTTCTGAAGAAGCACCTGCTATGGTTGTATCCTCCAAAAAAGGTTGTTATTTGTCCAGAAAATGTGATGAGAAAGTGACCGTTGATTGAAGTAAAATAATGGGACTAAGTATCATCAACTGTTACTATTACGATCATAAATAATGAGCAGATTATAAAAATATACCACATGAAAGCAAAATTGTTCCCTTATTGGTTGAATGATTTGTTGAAGCTATAGAAAATTCAGTGATTTTAAGAATGGGGAAAGGAATATTTAAATAAGTGTCATAGGAAAAGAGGATGAAGTTTTCAACTTTGACATCATAAAATTTAATATTGTTCTGGGATTTCACACTCTTTAGATTTAAATGGATTTAGCAGGTGTTGTTATCCAGGATGGTGTTTATAGTTATAATGCTAGTAACTATAACTGTTAAGGAGGAGGACATTTCATTTTCTTAATGATCTGATACCTGGAAACTTTATTTAAGAATTGAATACGAGGAATCTCCATATTGCTTTCCATAAAGGTTGAACTAGATGGCATTCCCACCAGCAGTGGATAAGAGTTCCTTTCTCTCTACATCCCTGTCAACACTGCTTGTTCTCATTCTTTGTTTTTGTTTTTTGTTTGTTTGTTTGTTTTGCTTTGTTTTGTTTTTGGGTCACACCCAGCAGTGCTCAGGGGCTACTCCTGGCTCCATGCTCAGAAATTGCTCCTGGCAGACACGGGGGACCATATGGGGCACCGGGATTCGAACCAATGACCTTTTTGCATGAAAGGCAAATGCCTTACCTCCATGCTATCTCCCGGGCCCCTGTTCTCATTCTTTGTGATGTGTGCCAATCTCTGTGGTGTGAGGTGGTACCTCATAGTTGTTTTGATTTGCATCTCCCTGATGATTAGTGATGTGGAGCATTTTTTCATATATTTTTTGGCCATTTGTATTGACTTCCTTGTCAAAGTGTCTGTCCATTTCTTCTCCCCATTTTTTTGATGTGATTAGATGTTTTTTTTTCTTGTAAAGTTCTGTCAGTGCCTTATATATTTTGGAGCTTAGCCCCTTATCTGATGGGTATTGGGTGAATAATTTCTTCCAGACAGTGGGTGGCTCTTGTATTCTGGACAGAAGCTTCTCAGCTTTGAGGTGCAGAAGCTTCTCAGCTTAATATATTCCCATCTGTTAATTTTTGCTTTCACTTGCTTGGAGAGTTTTCCTCCAAAAACTGGAAGTTGAGCTCCCATACAATCCAATCAGTGGAAACAATTGTTTCTGAGACTATTAGCTTTGAATATTCAGATTACTGTGAGCATCAATCCTATGTTACAGAGAAAATCAGGAGAGCTAAACTGGACATTGAGTTGAGTGCTGGTTGTGACACTAAAATCATTTTACTTCCCTCCCGAACCAACTTTTGAAATAATTTTTACCCCTCATAGTAAATGGTCTCTGAAATAATATCCACTGTTAAAGTCTAGGACTTATATGCTTTAATTTTTTATCTCTTTACTGCATACAGACTCTCATTGCCACCTGTATCAACTTGAAATAATAGAAAAACAAATGCTATTGCTGCTTCCCTTTCCTTTTCATCAAATATAAACCTCTTCCCTACAGACAGTTCTTAATGTGTGATTTACTCAGAAATCTTGCAGAACTTTAAATTGCTGAATTAAGTAATATCTTTACAGTTTGACATTCAGGATACTTTACCATTTGTTCTAATAAAGCCCATTTAGTAAGTCATTTCTGTTTCCTTATACATAAACTAAAATTAAACAAATTGAAAAGTATTTTCTTTATATATCCATGTTCTCCTTTGTTTCTGAGTCTTTCTTCATACCTTTTCCTTAAACCTAAAATTCCTCTCTTCACCTTTGCTACCTAAGAAATTCTTCCTTGTATTAAAACCCATTACTTGCTTTGACATGAAGAGTATTTAATATGAGGCTGGTAAAATGAATAGTTTTCTCTTCATTTTTTTGTCTATATGCATAAAGTGCTCATTAGATGGAATTTTAAAGGTATAATAAATGGAACAGAAAATTACTTTTGAAATCGCCAACTTTTCCCCATTTTCTTTCTGAAATTATAATAATTTATTTACACCATATTATGTTTTATGATTACTATTTAATATCTTTTCTTATTAGTGCTTAAAATGTAGGGACTCTTGTCTTTTTCATTTATAAATTCTTCAAAAAATTGAGAAACTATTAATCCTACAATTAATGCACATTATTTAAAGGGAACCCATTGCAATTGGGGAAAACCATCTATTTACAGATTTCATACGATAGACAGAGAGAGAGGCTGTGCTTTGAAAAAGTAGAACAGGCATAATCTTCATTTTAGTCATTATACTGGAACAAATTTACTAGCATTATTCACAGTGCCATGAATACTACTGGCTCATTATTCATTTTGCTCATTTTGGCACTGTTCATGATTTCAGAAGCAGTTGCCAGCATAAGAATCAGAACTTAACAAAAATATGTCTGAAAGACTGTATTATGAAGTTTATCTCATATGATCTTCATCTTTTCATTTTTTTTTTTTGCCTGAATATTATCCTGTGATAAGTTGCTGCTTTTAGTGACATGCCTGTACTGTCACATATTCCTTCCTCTGTAGAAGAAAATTGATAGGGCCTTCTATCTTTGTATTCTTTACATCTCCTATGAAGCTAATATTATGTAGCAGAATATTGGGCCAAGGTACTAATATACCAAGTAAGTGTGAGAATGAAAAAAACCGATTATTCCTGGGGCTGGAGTGATAAGACAGCAGGTAGGGTATTTTTCTTGCATGTAGTCGACTTGGGTTCAGTCCCCAGCATCACATATGGTCCTTCTAAGTAGCACCTGATGTGATCCCCCCAAAACTAACTCAAATGATCATTCTAATGATAATTTAAAATTATCTAAAAATAATTAGGGCATTTTAGAAGTTTCAACTTATCCATACATTAGTTCTATTCCATGGATATAAAAATGCAGAAATGATTTAAGTATTATAGAGTTCAGTATTGTCCTGGGTGTAACTCCTGAACGTACTTAATTCACAGAACTTCTCTGAACTCATTTATCTAGACAAAAATGATTACTATTTAATATCTTTCCTTATTAGTGCTTAAATTGATGAATTGCCATCTATGTTGCTGCTCTTAATATTTGTTTTAGCTGCATTATGAGTTGGCTTGAGATTTATACTTAACTTTATATGAGTATTTTCATGGAAAGTAATCCTAGAATTCAAACATCCAACTTAAATACACTTTTTTTTCAGTATAAAAAGTTCACTGAGTTTTAGATTTGGGGTTTTAGAATTTTAAATAACAAAATTCCTAAATTGCATGCATCTATGCCACATTCTTTTAAATCAAATTAAAATATACTTATTATGTCTTGAATAGAAATATGATATAATCAGTGCTTTAAATGTTTATAAATTTATATGATATAATTCTGATTTAAATGAACATAGGGTTTTCTCTTTTTTAATTAGTGGGTTTTTATGCTTTGATTAAATATAGATTTAATTACAAAGAACTTATTATTATCTTATCCAGAAAGATGATGTACCTTTTGATTAATGGCATTTACCAAAGAAAATAATTTTATTATAAGTCAAGTGTTTAAACATTAAGATGTTTATTAATGCCATAAGTGGTAATGAACAAGGCAGCAACCAATATTTCCTTTCAAACAAAACAACCTTATGAGTTATATAGGATCTTGAGTACCAAACTATATAAATAAAGATGAGGCTTAAAATAAAATATAACTACTAAATATTAAATATATCATTTTTGCAGAAATAGACTCATGTATATATGTAGGAATTTGTATTAAGTGTAAAAAATTTGTGTGAGTTAAGAATAACATTCTTTAAACCTATGTCACCAAAATAGTTAAACTTGATTTCAAACAAGCTGGTTCTGCAATAATCATGCAATTTAATTTAAGATAGTATGCTTTAAAACAAATTCAAAGCTATATGTTTTGCTTTTCTGTCCTCATGCAAGCGAAAAAAGCTATTTTTAATAAGTGTATTCCCAGTTGAAATACCCTTTGTTTATACTGCTGCAGTTCGTAAATTTTCAAAATTCCTATACAAAAGGAAATAGCCCTTAAACACGGACAAAATTTTAGAAAGACAATTGACACATTTTAAGCCCAATTATTTGTATTACTGTATTATCTGATTTATTTAGATTTTCAGCATAATCCTTTTCTCTTTTTGGTCTTGAATATAATTCAAGATGAGTATCAGGCTGACTGCTGACTCCTTGTCTAGAACAGAGCTGTTTTGTTCTTATGTACCCCTTGTTAACTGTTCTTTTAAGTTACTGGTTCAGAGACAGACTCATTCTATGATACTGAGATCATCTGTTATCAAAACTCTGCTATTAGGTGGAGACTGAGACTTCATGGCTAAAGTGATCGCAGAAGCATCTGTGAAAAGACCCACAGTATTGAAAGTGTGAGTGTGTATATATGTGGTGCAGTGGGCAGTGAGTGATCAGTTGGCTATGAATGCTTTTTGCAACTTAAGTCATTTATATCTGTTTTTCTTTGCTTTATATTTTAAAAACTTTCCCCAAGAATCCTTTAAGATTGGCACACATCATTATTTTAGAAACAACCATGGAGAAAACAATATTACCACACAATTTAATCACTCAGTGCCAAATTATGGGTCTTGTGAAAGAATAATTTTTTATTTTGATATGTTTAAGAAGGACTAATATCCTATCTTGTGTTAGTACTTTGCTACTTATACTTTTTTAAGTTGTTTTCCATTGTAATGCAAATGTTATGGGATATTACCACTTTTCCTAAAGTATTTTGTTTCATATCTGCAACAAAAGCTTCATCCAATCATTGGATGAGGCCAATGAACTATAACATCAAGCAAAATAATTATAGGCAAAGAAGAAGAAAGAGAATTAAGTTTTTAAAATATACTTGAGGATGAGGAAGAATTGGAAGTAATACCACAGCAACATTTTGTATCAACTGAAAATCCCCTAATTTAAATTTAACAATTGAAATTGAGCTTTTATGTTAGGAATTGCTATTTCTGAATAGTGTATGAAAATTAGTACTAGTGAGAAACAGATTTTGTTATCAGGGACTAAAATAAATTTTGAAGCTGAACACTGTTACCTCAGTTTGTTTTAAAAAATATATACAGCTGTCAGATATTGATAGATTAATTATATAATACCAGAATTTTTTTTTGTTACCTGCCTCTCATGGATAGTGGGAAAGACTCTTACCTACAAACCATTTTCTTCAATTTCTATTCTTCACTAGAGGTTTGTGCAACAAATTTGTGTTCATTTATAGTTCAGAAGTCACTTGTTTAAAGGGTAAATTCTTGATAAATTTACCTCTGAATTCACTTGCATTATCTAAGTCTAGGAAATTTTGGGGTTTAATGTGCTCTAAGCATGACTCATGATTAACCCATTTAAGTTTCTTCAAATAAAAAAGTTCCACAATTTGAAATTAAATAAAATTTGGAATCAGTCACAGCAAGACAGCTATGTTTTGTTGTCATTTGGTGAACAAAATATTTTTTGATAGTTCTGAGTGCCTGCTCCTGGCAGTACTCAGGGTTTACTCCTAGCTCTGAGCTCAGGGATCAATCTTGGTGGTGCTTAGAGGACCAAATGGGTGTCAGGAATCAAACTTCTATTTTCCACATATAAGACAAGAGTCTTTCCTAATGTATTTCCTTTTTTGTCCCTTACTTAGATACTCATAACATTAAATTTTGTGGGTTATTTTTTATGTCAGGAAAGATTGATTTCTGTTTTGCAGATGAGAATGTCTTTAGGATAGCGAACAGGTAGGTACAACAGTAACTAGATTGTAATTCTGGCTCCTGGTTATCCTTTCTATCATAATGATGGTTAATTACCCAAGGGCCAATGAATAACAAGCAGGACAGAGGTTGCAAATGTTGAATTGCCATATACCATTACACTCCTATTCTTCTTTGATAACCATTCTGCTATTCACGATATTCATTCAGGAATCAAAGTTTTCCATCTACTTTTTTTACAGTAAAATTATTTGAATTTCAATAGCATTTTCTTTTTTTTTTTTAAACATAGTTAGAGGGGACCACTTATATTAGAAACTTGAGGGGGTAAAGGAGGGGGATATGGGATGCATGCTGAGAATAGGAGCAGAGGGAGGACAACATTGGTGGTGGGAATGCCACTTATTCAATGTCACTATGTACCTAAAATATTACTCTGAAAGATTTGTAACCCAATTTGGTCAAAATAAAAATTAAAAACATAGATTTTTTTAAACTTTATTTTTTGATTGATTGATTGATCGGTTCTGGGTCATACCCAGTGGAACTCAGGGGTCACACCTGGTTCTGCATTCAGAAATCACCCCTGACAGGCTGAGGAACCTTATGGGATGCTGGGATTGAACTGGATCCCTCCCTGGTTGGCTGCAAGCAAGGCAAATGCCCGACTGCTGTGCTATTTCTCCAGCCCCTCAGTAGCATTTTCTGCAAAAATTTTTTTTCATTACTTTTAACTAGAATAATGGTTTATATCAGTAGTTCATAAAGTGAAGTTTGGTTCTGGAACTGATAGTGTGTGCATTACCTGGGAACTCAATATAAGCAGATGAATAGCTCCAATCCTACCCTATTCAACAAAATATTTGGGAAGGGGATCCTTAATTTTTTTCTGGCTAAAGATCTGTCCAAGGCCACCAGGACTATTGGAGGTGATGTTCAAAATAGCAGTTTGTTATGAGTCTTCAATGTGATCTGAATAAAAATGAAGTTTGTGGAAACTATTTTAGTATTTCTCATAGTGGAGATATTTTTCTCACAGTGCAGTTTCATATTATCATAAACTGTAGTTTATGATTTTTCTTTCTGGGAATCTATAGAGCCTCTCTATAATACTTAAATCTGCTACCCCTAATCTGGCTCTCTGAAATGTTTATATAGGTTTGTTTCGTGAGCTCTGTAGGCATGCTATGAAATAGAATATTAATTCTGTTACTTCTAACTATATTTGTCCTCTGGGCAAGAAATTACTTCTCCACAAAGTGAGATCACACTTGTTTGTATAGTATAACTGAGGTTGTTGTCACTATAAAATAAGAAAATAATATGTAATGTATTTAGCAGAACCTGATTTCTTGTCAAGCACTGATGAAACAGTGGCTGCAATTATTTACTTATTACAGTGATCGACACAATTACTCACTATATCATTGTCATGTCATATTAATACTTTATGTCTACCAAGAATTTTAAAAATGAACTCTTGAATATGTAACAAATTTAAGTTTATAGTGGTAACTAAAGATATGCTTGTGTCAGTAGCTTTCTTTTGCAATCCAAGTATCACATATTTTATATTAATGACCCATTTCTTAATAATTAAAGCAGTTATAGGTAATGGTTGTGTCCCAAAACTCTATGATGATAATAGTTATAATTTTTCCATCCATATTTTAACTTTAGAAAGGGGAGTAAAGAAAAAAATGTACTTAAGCATCCAATTTCTGGCATCAGAAATCAACTACAACCTAGTTTTTTTGTTCACTCATGAGGTTTCCATGTCTCTTCCTGGAAAGAAATCCTAACAGGGTGATTTGAATTGACAACTTTTTTCTTGCTCTTTGATACATCCTTATTTGTGAGGAGTTTTCCATCACTGTGCCTTTTTTGTACTGATTTTATAAAGGGTAAATTAAAGAAATTATAAACAAGGCAAACTCTCCAGGTGAACACTGATATTCAGAACTAGCATTGCTGAAGCATTCCCCCATTCACTTCTTAAGACTTCTTGTTCCTGTCTTGACTTTGTGAAGTCATGAATCTTCTACTGATCTGCCACCTACACTAGACTAGAGTGGAAAAGAAGAAAATAGGGGGAAAGTGTGTTGTGTGTATGTGTGTGTATGTCTGTGTGTGTGCATGTGTGCATGCAAAGGTTGAATGCTGTTGTGTTTCACTCTCCACAGCCGCCTGTAAACACTCTGTGAACTCTTGGCTTCATCTCTAAAGGCTCTGACAAACAAAAAAAAAGTTCTCAAGGAAGACATTAAAAATAATTTTGCCAGTACAAGTTTTTCAAAGACACAAATCAGAGTAGGGGAGAGGTTATGAACTACATAGTGAAATTGTTTTTTTTTTCCTTGCTAATATTTTAAGCCACAAGGGATTTATGCAAGCCGGAAAGATGTGGGAGTCAATATGGTAATATCATTCATTAATCATGAAAACCATATTAAGGAAAGGGCTTCCCCGAACCTTCAGTGTCATATGTGAGGTCACCAAATTTATTATTGAACTCAAAAATTGTCTATCTTGCTTCAGGATTAAGAAACTGACAATGTATTAGATTTTTGATATCTTATCTTTCATTTCAGCAAAGAAAGAAAATAAGCAGGTTGACTTTACTCGAACATTGTAGTGTGGAAGTCATTCAGTATGCTAAATGTTAGAGTTGGTTTATATTTCCTGTCCCTGATAGTCATTCATTTGGGGTTTTGAGTAGGAGGAATTTACAATTTGCACTGTCCATGTTTTTCACTAGAGTATAAAACATGCTCTCTTTAACAATAAATTTATTAATTTATTACACCTCCAAGGAGCAATAGCAGAGAGTTCCTTATGTGAAACATTGCAGGATTGCTTCAAAAGAGGTTTTTTATTATTGTTTTTGTTTAGATGACATTTTGAGCACCAATTTTGTGGACACTCCAAAGCAAAACCTCTTTTTTTCCTGGAAGTCACTGATGGAGTTATTTTAAGGGAAGCCTGATGTGATCTTCACTCAAGATCACACATGACTCCAAGCGACATGCATAGTTCATAATATACAGCAGGGAAATAAGTAGGATGGGTAGGAAGATGGGAGGTTCAAACCTAACTCAGAAAAAAGCACTTTTTCAATTGCCCTGAGCTTTTGATTTGTTCTCTTTCCTAACTTCTCCTTTGCTTCTACACAGAGCAATAACCTGGGTCACCTTGGTACCTCTGTGCCTCTTCTTCCCCTGTACCATTGCCATCCTCTGTCCCCCTAGACCTCTAGACCTTTGAATCTATGAAGTTATGACTTTGGAAAGTGTGCAATTCAAACACAAGCCACAGTGGAAAAGGCTGTGTCTTCTTAGACTCAGCAAAACAAGTGTCACAACTCATGGGCTTTGTGGAGCTTTCTGTGATCTCATTTACAGGGGCAGAAATGAAAAGGGATTCTGTGTCTGCCGGCAGGATCCTGATGTTATATCACAAACATGCCCTGGGATTCTTACCATGTCATGGTCTCTGAAAAAGAGACTTAAAACCCCTCTGGAACTTGGTTTATTTTTCCTTCATGACAGTGAGGCATTGCTACAGACTGAAATGTTCTGTCTGGATATATAATGGTAGTTATCTCTTGCAGTTTACTTTCAAAGGACTCTCCATATAAATTTATGTATAAATCTCTAGTTTGTATGATGAATGTATTTCAAACATTTTGTAAGTAACAATGTCGATCACGCTTGTCAAGATTAGTGGAACATAATAGTTGGTGGAAATTGCTGCCCTCTGTTCACATTAAAACAGCTTTACCCCTCTTAATAGTGTGCTTATGACTCAAAAGAAAAATATGCAGCTGATTCCCTGCCCCCTCAACATTAACTAATCAACCTAATTCACAATTTGTGGTATTTGGCATGATTTCACGTTACTTTATTTATTTATTTTTTTGTCTAGCATCTAGACTGTCTGTTACTGAGAGGGGAAGAAATACTGTCATCTTAGAAAAGTGAACTGCATTTTACCATTTAACCATTCCATTACCATCTCCCAAGAACTTTGTGATGGGGCAATTAAATAGGGCTTTAGACCTTTCAAAAAATACTCACCAATTTGAAATGTTAGTAAATAACAGAAAGCTAGGCATCTGTAAATCAACATACAGTGTAGAGTTCTTAAAGTTGGTGTAACAGAATTTAACAACAAAGTAGGAGAAAGTGCCTTCTTATTGGTTACTTAAAATGTCTCTCTTACTGTAGCAAATTACAGGTTCCTAACCTTAATAAATATTTAGATATCAGGTTCTTGCTACAGATGATACAGGGTTTTTTTTTGCCCCCTTCCCTGACAATACTTTCTAGTATAGTGATACATGGGTAGCATGTTCTGGAATATCAGTAATAATCTCTTCTAAATCAATCACAAAGCAATTTAAGCCTATATATTTGATGGCATTTTGTAGAAAGGCATTGTTTAAATTTTTAATAAAGGTACATTATGTAAATTATTGCCTTAATGATCTTTTGTGTTTGCCACCAAACTAGAATGTTTTTCACCAGGATGTTTTTTTTTTTTTTTTTTTGCCTCATTTGTGAAGGAAGTCTGGGTTAAGTAGAGTTGACATTCTGCTGGCCCAGATAATGAGCCACCTCATTCCAAGGCAGTTTCTCTAGGAAATGATTTCCTTTCCTTATAAATCTTGCTGTGAGGCTTGGATCTTGGGTGGACATAAAACATCACTATTTAGAAAGCCAAAAATAGATAACTCTTGCAAAAGAGATAAAAGTTCATTATATTTATTTTATGTACATTTATTTGTTTTATCTTTGGACTTTCATCTTGATTTCTTCCCTCTTTGAATGATTCAATATAAATTAATGAGAATAATGCCCTCCCCATCTCATTCCAGAAAACAAGAATCAGAAGGCTTGCTGAAAGGTTATTAGCAGGAGGAATAGGACAATAGGTGTCCTGGAAGTTTTTAGGAAGAGCTTCTTTCCAGAGACCTAGGAAGGTCAGCATATGGTAGTGTCAGTGTGCTACCTCATTATCATCTGAGCCTAGCTACACTGAAAAAAAACAAAAAGCATAAAAATAGCCTGGTACCTACCTAACTAGCTCAGAAACATTGGAACAATTTCAAAAATAAGATTCAAAATTGGTGTAATACCGAACAGTCTAGTGATGATAGCATTGGAAAACAATGATCCTATTCTACCTTTACTGAGAATTCCAAAGCAAAAAAAAATAAATGTTAGAAATATAACTGAGACAACATTGTTATTTCCTTATATGAATTTGTCTTGTTATTTACTTTTATGAATCATACTGGCTTCCTGATCAAATATACCCAGGGAATGAATATATGCAAGACTCACATAGATAAAGACCATGTTAGGTTGAGTCATTCATGTTCATTTATTCCAAATATACTTAATCCTTTTTCAGTTGTTATATTCTTCCACAAAGTGTTTGCATATGTAATTAGAATCATAACATGGTATCCTGGAGTATTATTAAATTGTTCCTTTTTTGGGTCTATTGTAATCAAGACTGGGTATTGGAGTAAGAGTGATTGGAGTCATTAACTTGCCTTCATCACTTTGAAGCTATGGGCTCTAAAACTTGAAAGCAATACGTAATGCTCTGATCTTTTGACGATGATTTTAAAAATAACCCATTACACATTGTAGCTGTATCTACGCAAGATAATAGATTTTCCAATGTGCTGTAGTTTATTACTATTTAGGAAGGAATAAATGAAGTGCAGTCATGTTAATTGGTTGGCATACAATCACTTTAGGAGTTATTGATGGGGAATGGTCTTTAATTCAGTCCTTTCATCACAAGTCTTATTATTTTTCCTAATTAAATTGAATATTGACGAATACACTTTTTTTTCTAGAGACTGCCTATATAAGTAAACTAATAGATATTTCCTGGAGATGAGCTGGCATAAATCACTGTCTATTCAGAAATATGTAGTTGTTGACTGGAATAAAGAAATGGGTTTCTAATAACCTTGATGAAGAGATTACCCATCATTTGTGCTCTGATGGTTTCATGACATTTCAAATGTGATTCACAAAGTATTAAGCAACCTAACAATTCCTTAGAGGAAGTACAAAATTCCGGAACAAAAGGTAGAAAAAAAAATCATCCAGTGGGAAAGTTAGAAAGAAAAATATTTCACCTAAGAAGACGGAAATGAAGACAATAAGTTTGGCTAAAGGAAGAAAGGGATAACAGAAAGACAAAATTGTTGCCAATGACTGGATAGAGCTGGTAAGCAGCACATAGATTCCTGACTATTTTATTCTGTGCCCTATAATGTCTTACGGTGAATTTACAAAGTTGTGCATATTGCAATCTTTCATGAACTCATTCCAGAAATAAGAGAAGTGCCAGGATTTGTGTGGTACTAGAACTGGGAGTAAAATTACCAATAAGTATTTATTGGCCCAGAGCAAGGAAGAGCTTTCTAACAAAGAGAGCTGCCAACAAAAGAACATCCCATTTCCCCAAATAATGGACTTCCGCTCTTGGACAGCCAAGCATCAGTCAGAGCATTGTCTGACTGTGGTGCCATCAAGAAATACAGCACTAGGTCAGAGTTTGAATCAGGTGAAATGCAAAGGTCCCTTGCCAAGCTTTTGTAATTCTGTGACCATTTGGGTTACAACTTATTTCTCTTTCACATTTAGTATTTTATTGTTTTTCATAGAACCTTTAATATACAGGAAGAGAGTTGGGTGTATGAAACAAGTTTAGTGGTGATTGTCCTTTAAAAAGACATAATCAAATAAAATTCAAAATAATATATGCTTGAGGAAAATAACCAGATTATGAGAATCTTAGCAAACTCATGCTGTAAAATGTCTATAGGAAGGGTTATCAATTTTAATAGGATGAATAAAGGTAATTTGCAGTGGATACAAACACATCTGGGAAGGAGTTTATTAGTTGAACTTAGTATTGGATGGCAGAGAAAAGTTAAACAAAAAAAGCAAACGACCTTTAAAGGAGTACAGGAAAGTATTTTCTTATTGCATTATTGATTGAAGGTCAGTACTGGGGAAATAAATAATAATCAATAATAGTGAGAGGTCTATGAGGTTCAGATATTTGGCTTTTGGTAGATATTTGATTTCTACAGAAGGTTCTTTGTCATTTAAATAGCTACTGACATGCTGAGAGCTATTTCACAAATATTTCACAAGTTAGTGGGGGGAAAGAAGATTTAGAAAAGAAATGGATAGGAAGGAGAAAATAAAAAGGTCTAGGTGAAACATACTGAAGATCAGAACAGATGTGAGAATTTGGATCCAAGGACAGATTTGCCTTTCAGTGAATGAAAAAGACTCATGGGAAGGAGAGGTTTCCCGGGGCGTTAGTGGGAAAAGTCATTTAGTTTTCTGTAGCTACAGTGCAGAACTGGTGAATGGGTCCTAAGTTATGCACTGAGATATGGATTTAGGACTTACTTACAGAGAAGATGGGACTGAATCATACAAATAGTTGAAACTTTAAAAAGGCAAACTGTTCAGGAGAAGAGAGGAAGACCCCAACCAGAACGTTGGAGAACAACAAAATAAGGGAAGCAAAGAAATAATAATCAAAGAATGCTGTACATGAAAGAACATATAGTGAATAAGAAGAAAAACCTAATGAGTATTTTGGGGAAGAGTGAAAGAAGAGATGTCTAGAAAATAGTCAAGACTGTCTCAGATGGGTGGGGAGGAGGAGGGGTATTGGTGGTGGGAATGTTGCACTGATGAAGAGGAATATTCTGTTTATGACTGAAACCCAACTATAAACATGCTTGTAATCATAGTACTTAAATACGATTTATATTAAAAATAAAATTTCATTTAAAGATTAAAAAAAAGACCTCAGAAATTATGAAGTTGGGAAGCAAGTTTGGGAGGCTTTCATGGAGAATTATAATGGTAATCTGGGCTGACTGTTATAATGTTTTAAATGTGAAAGGGCTGCAATCAGCCACATTCTCTGCTCTGGGGCACTGTGAATTCTTTCCCTAATTTTGAATGCTGGTGTTGCCTTTTTCCCCTAGAATGTAGATTTCTTCCTCCACAGATGAGAACACACGGAAAAGCCTTCTGGTCAGGCTTCTTGTGTAATTTGGAATCATGCACTACTGTAATGTTGTTTCTGTTTTTCTTTAATTTTTGGGGGGAAATTGATGATTGAGGAGTCTGTGTATGAAAACTTGCAGTTATTTCTAAAATAATGTCATATGTGCAAGCTTTTAATTTCCCAACATCAGAATTCATTAGGAAAATCTGCTGGCATTTGATTAAAATGTTAAATGTTTTCAAGTACTTATTAGGATCCTCACATAAGTAATGTCTTATTTCAAGACATTATTTAGTCTAAATAATAGATTAAAAAGACATATTTTATTAACAGAGAAGGTCATTATTATTGGGATTACTTATAATATTTCTTTTATCTTCTAAAAGCCAATAACTACTTTATTGAAATTAGTTCTTGAGTCAAACAGTTCCTCCATATCATGTGTCTACTTTAATATGTGCAATCAGTACTGGGAATGAAATACACTTCCAATATAACATTAATAATTATAACATACATATTGAGGCTTATTTTAAGGTTCCATGCTAGACATTGGTAATTATAAATCTCTCTAGACATATACAAATCATTATTGCCTTCTTTGCCTACAACCTTTTTAGAAGCGTGGTATTATTGTCTTTACACAGATAAGATATAGCCCATATCCTGCCTCTTGCAGAAACTCCTGAATCTGGTGATATCAAAGTGGAGAGTACCCAAAAAATCGAGGGTCTGGTGTGTGACTCAGGGGACAAGCTGACTAAAGAGCTGGAGGACAATGGTGTCTGTTTGTGTTTACTCACAGATTGTTACAGTGGGTGTATATATTGGGACTTTTTTTCTCCTTTCTTTGTTTATATTTTCTGAGGGAGAGTTTCAAAGCAGTTCTCAGGTTGTCTAGAGGCCCCACTGACAAAAATCTCAGTCAACCTTGCTGGTGGTTCAATGTAAGAGCATGAAGCTACAAGGCTGTTTGGTTCTTGTGGTACCTGAGTTTACCTGGGTCACCCTGATGGTTCTGGAGGCCTCCAGATTCGCATCTGGGCAATACTGAGGAGACCACGTGGTGCTTAAAATTCAACTTGGATTGGGAGCATTCATGAAAAATAAGTGATAATTTTATATACATGTCAGACACTCAATTGAAATATAGTTCTTACTATGAAAATGAGTAAACATTCTAACAATAAATTTGTATCTTTTTTTGTTTGTTTGTTTGTTTGTGGGGGCCACACCCTGTGATGCTCAGGGGTTACTCCTGGCTATGCGCTCTGAAATGGCTCCTGGCTTGGGGGACCGTATGGGACGCCAAGGGATAGAAACACGGTCCGTCATAGGTACTACCGCTCCAGCCCCTTAATCTCTTATTTTAGTGATATTAAAGACATTTGCTTTTTTTTTCTGTTCCTTGGTCAAATCTGATGGTTTTCAGGAGCCACTTTTGGTTCTGTGCTTTGGAGAATGTTCAGCAGTGCTTGTCGGATTTGAACCTGGCTTGGCTGAATGCTAGGTAAACTCATTTGATCTTTTTATTATTAGTAGTGTTGTTTCGTTGCTGTTGTTTTCATTTTTGGGGGTGGTAGGGAGTTACACCTGGCTATGCTCAGCACTAACTCCTTATGTCTGATATCAATCAGATATCATTCCTACCAAGGCTTAGGAAGATAATATACAGACTGACGTCGTGCATAGCAAGTGCCTTAATCACTGTACTATGTATGTCTTCAACTCCCTAAAGGTGTTTATTAAGCAGTGCTGAAAATATCTTACTAAATTTAATTGGGATTCAATAATTTAATCGTTAATTAAAAATTCAATTATGAATTTGTTAACTAAATTAAAAATATTCTCTATATGTCATAAATTAAACATTAAAAGATATAGTTGGCATGTAAATATTGGTTAAAACTTACACTGATAGCTTTATCATCAAATTTATTTTATTTATAACATTTTGAAATATACAGGGGCTGGGTGGTGGCGTTGGAGGTAAAGTGCCTGCCTTGCCTGTGCTAGCCTAGAACAGACTGCGGTTCGATTCCCCCAGTTCCCCTTATGGTCCCCCAAGCCAGGAGTGACTTCTGAGCACATAGCCAGGAGTAACCCCTGAGCGTCACTGGGTGTGGCCCAAAAACCAAAAAAAAAAAAAGAAATATACAAATAAATTTTATTTAGAATCTTCTGAAGACAAAGGCTTCCCAGCAAAATTTCAGTAATTATCTTATTAGATTTATCTAGCAATTTCTTGAAAGAATCTAAAATAGTTTAGTGAACCTCTAAATTTAGTCTGATATAAAATTAAATTATTTTAATTGGTTTTTGAATGCAAATGCTTATGTTTATCAATCTACTCCACCTTACCTTACAAACTTAGACTCTACACTGTCACACATCTTTACTTTAATGGCTAAATAAACATTCCAGAAAAGATTTAAAGTTCCCTTTTTATCTATATCCTTGGTACAAAAAAAGATTACATCTCATTAAATGTTACTCTCATGTGTTAACTCTTTTAAGTTATTTAATAATTGAGTCTCTATATATACATATATATTTCCAGAGTGATGATCTGTACGCAACCTACTTAAATATTGCACCAATTTCAGATATTAATCTAAATTTATATTCAATCACAGAGCTTCTCAAATATTTTTAAATCTGGTATGCTGATGTGAATATAATGCACAGTTTTCACAGTCACTTGCTGAAGGGTGATGGCCTATGGGAGCGCATGAAAAAGTCAGCCAAGAAGAGAATCCTTTCTTTTTAGACTGTCAACTGTCCATTGGCATTCTAGACACAACAACAATCTGAATGCCTCCAAAGAAGCTGAAGACCAATGAAAAGTAAAAATTGGCAGGAGGCACTGAAACTAAGGATTTGAATAAGGACTTAGTAAGCATGGTTAAATGAGTGCTGATCTCAGAGTTTTCTAGAAGCCACTCTAATGTTAGAACCCCTCCTTTTCTTCTGCAGAGCCAAGAAAGCGTACTGATACAGATGTAGGCTGTTTCTTTTTCTTCTCTTCTGCTTTATTTATGTGTTCCAATTCATCTGTGTTGTTACTGATATGGTGTTCTGTTGAAAGCATATTCCTTTGGTGATATCAAGGGCAGGTTTATGCAATGCTGGGTCATACTTGGCAATCATGAGCAGGCCTTCCTCAAGACAATCCCATGCTCCTAGGCTATTTTGATGTTTTTTAAGGATTATTAGGTGCTCGACTAGAAGCACAGAACAAAAACCACTATGAAATTGTCCACTTAATTATTTCATTGCAGCTCTATATTTAATACCAGATAATTGTTTTGGAATTGCCTTACATCACTGAAACTTTAGAAATCAGTTGATTATTTTTGTACTTTTATTTTAGTGATTTACTCTTCCACATAATAGGGTAAGTATTCCCTTATGTGTTAGACTGTTATTTTGCATGTGTTTTGCAGGTGTGATAGGCATTGGAAATTCTGAATCCAGATTTTTACAGGCCAAAAAAAAAAGTAATTTCAAAATAGTTAGATGGTATCTTATCTTCTATAGATAAGCTTCCTTCTTATTTTTTTCTTATTAATGATGATTTTGTACATTTACAGTGATTTACATACATGGTAGGCCAGGTTTTATGCCCTACAAGTAAAACACATCTGTGCAATGAGGAACATTAGAAGTGAGAGTTGCGTTACCAAGTGTTGTACTGACGTAGCAACAAATGCTACAAGTTATTTTGCAAGGAAGACAACAGGGAATACACATGCATTCACAATATTAAATGCCCTTTTGTGAAAATTGACACATTACTCACTAAATGCATTTTTATTATTTACTATTTATATATCTCCCTGTTCATGAATTAACCTATATTTATTCACTTCCTTGTATAATCATTAAACTTGCTATAGGAGTTGTCATGAATTATTTTTCCTTAAGAATTTATAGGTGTTCACAGAGATACAGCAATGAAAAGTTATAGATCTTAAAAAGTCATAAGCATTGATATACTTGTATTACAGTTATATTATATGTGTAAACTGAAAGCTAGTATTTACTGACTAAAACATTCCAAGAAATATGTCTTTACCCTTGACTTAAGAATGAAGTAAATACATATCTCAGACCCTTTATATATTTCATATATGCATGTATGTGTATATATAGACAAATATATATATATATTTATAACCCAGATATATAATCCAAAGTGACGAACACCCTTTCCCTTCCATTATTCTCTATAGATCTCCAGGAACCTTTAACTTTTAATCAACCTGTTGCTGAAGCTCAACAAATAGAATTTTTTGAAATCTTAGGTTTACTTGAAGTATAGATAGTATATTCCTATTGCAACCAGGTATTGGAGGATACTTTCATAGAATTTTTTTGTTAAATTAAAAGATTTAAATGTGTATTAATTCCTTCCCCGTCATTTTTGTTCTGTTTATCTTGGATTTGAGGCACATCTTGGAGTAGGCTTTACTGTGTATCATATAAGGCTATTAATAGGATCTGTCTCATTTTACATTATAAAAGCATAAAGCATTTTAAAACAGGAAACTCAAATATATACTGCTTTGACAGGGTAAAGACAGGATATTATTTATATGTGGTATTTAGAATAATTGCATGAAGGAATGCAATGGTTGAAAAGGACGTTGTCTAAAACACTCTTGGTCCCAGATTATAGTGGGGAGAAGAAATTTAACTGAGTGGAGGAAGAAGAAGACATGTGAAATAACAGGGACGGGGCAAAGGATGCATTGGTAGTATTAAGAAAGGACAGGATGGGGCCGGAGAGATAGCATGGAGGTAAGGCATTTGCCTTGCATGTAGAAGGTCGGTGGTTTGAATCCCGGCATCCCATATGGTCCCCCGGGCCTGTCAGGAACGATTTGTGAGCGTAGAGCCAGTAGTAACCTCTGAGCGTGCTGGGTGTGACCCAACAACCCCCCCTCCCAAAAAAAAAAAAAAGAAAAAAAAAGGACAGAACTAAATATCCAATCAAGAAGCCAACTACAATGAAATCATGAGACCCAAACTTGAACAACCAAACTTGAAAGATGCCTGTTATGATGGCAGACCTGGGTGTGTTCAGGGAATGGGTGCATAGGGTGGCTTCTAGGAACATTGGTGGAAGGAGGTTGACACTGGTGGTGAGTTTGGTGTTGAAAAATTGTATGTCTAAATCTTAACTATGAATAGCTTTATAAATCATAATGCTTTAAATTAAAAAACAAGGAGATCCCATTAAAGAGAATATTTCAGTCACAGTACTGCCATTTAGTGATTATATGACCTTGAACCAATTGTATTTTTTCTTTTTCTTCTCTTCTTCCAATTTATAGCATGAATGTGTTGACTAATTCTGCTCTAATTATAAATACATAATGCCATGAATTTTTTAAAAGAGGGTCAAACTGGTTTTATTTGTAGGAGATATTGAAATATAGTAGAGAAATAACTAATAACGTAGTTATTTTAATAACCCAAAGATAATAGAAACAAAGTCCTGGAGAACTGGTCCTAAAAAGGCAGCTTGCCACAGAGGGGGAGGAGGTCTGGATAGGAAAGAGACTATTAAGCCAATGATAGGAGGCGAGTGGTCACTCTGAAAGAGAACTAGAGGATGAGTAGAGGTAAAATAAAATGCATGATACCCTATAAGTTACAGTATTGAAAACCACAGTACCCAAAAGAAAAAAAGAAAAGGGGAAAATGTTTGCCATAGAGGCAGGCTGGGTGCCAGGAAGGAAAGAGAGGACATTAATGAAGGGAAGTAGATACTAGTGAAAGGGAGGGTACTCAAGCCTGTGTAACTGAAATCAATCATTAATCACTTGGTAATCTTATATTTCATAGTGATTCTTTTTTTTTTAAACGCGGTCACTGGAATTTGACAGTGCCACTACCTCTCCAAATTGTTTTGTGAGTGTCAGAAATATAATCTGGAGAAAAATCTCAGATCTAGAAGACTTGCTATTTTGATTTAATCTAGGAAATATTTCTGGGGTATAATTCAGTTCTTAAAATGCTCATAGTTCCATTCTTTGGTGACTCAAGTAGTTATTAAAGCTGCTATTTTACTATATTCTGTATAAGGGAACTAACAGGAGTGGCAGCCACAGAGCGGGAGTTTTGGAGAGATGTAGCAAGAGGTAAAGAGACAAAATAAAACTGAGTGGAAAAACAATTCTCCAGGGTCCAGAGGAAATTGTTGAAAGGAAAAACGTTTAGGGAACTAAGTTTATCTCAGGGATCTATTCCAAAAATGAAAGTCCAGAAGAGATCCATTTCCCCACTGTGCTTTCTCAATTCAGTGAGAATTCAGTAGAACGAGAAAGGCTAATGCCCTACTTGATCAAAAAAAATATGAATGCTTTTTATTATTCCATGGTACAGTATTTATTTTATTTATTTATATTTGGTTTTTCAGCCATACCCGGTGATACTTGGGGGTTACTCTTGGCTATGCACTCAGAAATCACTCCTGACTTGAGGGACCATATGGGATGCCGGGGATTGAACCGCAGTCCCTCCTAGGCTAGTATGGGCAAGTCAGACACCTTACTGCTTGTACCACCACCCCAGCCCCAGCAAGTGTGTTTTTTATATTTCAGTCTTCTGACTTTTTAGACATTTAAAATCTTAAAATTAAAAAAATATTATAAGCAAATTTTGGAAAATGTAAAGCTTTCAGGGCTGGAGAGATAGTACAGTGGTAGGGCACTTGCCTTGCATGTGGCCAGCTTGGGTTTGATCCCTAGTACCCCATATGGTTCTTTGAACCCCACCTGGGGTGATTCCTGAGTACAGACTCAGGAACAAGCCATGAACACCACTGGATATGGCCCCTCAAATAAACAAATCAAGCCCCCAAAATCTAAATAGGAAGAAAAGTGTAAGTCTTCCTTAAAAAAATCATCACATAGTAGAAAAATGAAATGTTATTTTTATCTGACAAGTTTTTATCTTACCAGTGAAATTACATGATTTGGGATCAGAGAGATAGTATAGGGGTTAAGGTACTTGCTTTACATTTGGTCAACCACAGTTGGATCCCTGGCATGAGATGTTCCTCATTGCATTGCTAGAAGCAATCCCTAATCCAGTACGATAGCCTCTGGAATCATTGAATGTGGCCCTTCAAAACTTCCAACTCGAAAGAAACTGTACAGTTATGTATTTAAAAGAATCAATATGGCAGGAAAGATAAATTTTAATCATTTTAATTTTTATTAATCTATTAAAGTTACACTTAGATAACTAAATTTTCTTCCAACAATATAAAGGAAGTTCTTTTACTAGTACTTTTATATGTGCCCCAAAACACAACTTCTAGATGTACACCAATTAACTTTTATAGTAAACTGAGTAGGATGTAAACATTCTATGTGTTTGACAATTTTATGCAAACTATTGATTTTTATGTTTATATTTAATAGCTTTGATATTATAAGTAAGTACTGTGCATTATACAGAGCAACCCAATTTTTTATTATTATTTGAAGAAAAGAAATATTTGAAAATGAGAGAAGAAACATTGTTTAAACATTTCAGTGATCATAATCTTTTTTGTTTGCTTGTTTTGCTGTTTGTGGAGCTACACCTGTCAGTACTCAAGTTTACTTCTGACTCTGTGATTAGGGGTCACTTCTGATGGCACTCAGGAAATCAAATGATGCTGGGGATCACATTAGGGTCAATCGAATGCAAGGCAAGTGCCTTATCCACTGTACTATCTTTGTCTTTTCAATGAGCCATTTTAATGAATGGTAAATTATTCTTTCTTTCTTTTTTTTTTGGTATTTTGGTTTTTTGGGTCACACCCGGCAGCGCTCAGGGGTTACTCCTGGCTCCATGCTCAGAAATTGCTCCTGGCAGGCACGGGGGACCACGTGGGGCACCGGGATTCGAACCGATGACCTTTTGCATGAAAGGCAAATGCCTTACCTCCATGCTATCTCCCGGACCCCAAATTATTCTTTCTATAATAAACTTTAAATAAACAAACTATGCTTATTTCATTTTTCAAAATGAGAAGGAAATTCACAACCATATTCCTTTCAGTTTTTATCTCATTTGCTAAAATGTGGTTATTTTTATTTGTTTGTTTGTTTGTTTTGAGGGGGAAGTTGGCCCACACTTGACTGTTCTCAAGGCTTGCTTTTG
>PVKC010005738.1:0-26419 GCA_004027635.1 Crocidura indochinensis | reverse complement strand
ACCTAACGTGGTTGGTTCGAATCTCGGTTTCCCATATGGTCCCCGCGCCTGCCAAGAGCTATTTCTGAGAAGTTATCCTGGAGTAACCCCTGAGCACTGCCGGGTGTGGTCTAAAAACCACCCCCCCCAAAAAAAACCAAAACCAAAAACAAAAACCAAGGGGCTGGAGTGATAATAAATTAGGTAAGGCTCTTGCCTTGGATGCCATTGGCCCAACTTTACCCCTGGCACCCAATATTATCCTACTATTATCACTAAATACAGAGCCGTGAGTAAACTCTGAGCATCACCAAGTATCTCCCCAAAACAAAACATAAAACAAAACAAAATAATAAAAACGTTTGACTCCAAAGAATGCATTGTCACTATCGTTATGAATAGTTGGTGTTTGGTGTTTATTCAGCATTTTTACCATATCAAATACAATTCTGTTCTTCATAGGCATAAAATTAATCCATCTTTACATCCCAGAAAGGTCAGGGCAGTCATTCATCATATTTCCACTTCAGTGGAAGTGTCGCAGGAGAAGTAATTTGTCCCAGGTTGAGGTCAACCCAGGGGTAGGGGAGAGGACAGGATCACGCTTGGGTGTCTGGTGCATTATTCAAGTAGATGCGTCCTTTGAATATAGGAAAGAGCAGAAAGACACACAGAAGTTTTTAAAGGTGTGGTTTGGGAAACCTGTGCCAAGCCTAGCAGAACACTCCAGTATGGAACTGTCTGACCAAGACCACAGGGACATAGGTGCTGAAAACATCATAGAGACAAGTAGCACCTGCATGTAGTGGTGACTGCTGAAGATTTTATTAATAATAAAGTGTAGGAACCCAGCTAAGGACATGGGGAAAGACCCGAGAGTGAGGGTATTTGGAGAAAGAGAAATAAGCTAGGGGTGTCTGGAAGTGAATGACTCAAGGGTCAGTATATGATCCAGGAAGAAGGGTGTCCATGAGAGAATGGAAGGAAGATGGTATAATCATATCCCAGTACTACAAGTAGACAAGCATTCCTATACCCTACATACATACACACATTAAGTCATGTGTGTATACAGTATACAAGCTAGAAGAGAAACAAGGAATTTATGTCAGAAATGGACAGTTTCAACATAAATGGCTATAAATATATAAAACCAGTGGAATTAGAGAGAAGAAGAGGTGGGAGTCAATACTCAGGTAAGTCACAGACAAGCAAAGAGAATGTCTACAACTTATGTCTAAAGAGAACATCTAAGGGCAATTAGAAAACTGAAAAGGATCACAGGGACAGGAAGCACAAATTCAGAACTTGGAGGAGATTATGAGACAATCGCGGAGAAGGTGATATTTGAGCCATTGACCAAAAAGAAGTCAAAAGACTGAAGGTCATGAGAAAAGGACATAGGCAGAAGCATCAAGTAACCTAGAGTAAAAATACAAAGGACCACAGGGTTTCTGAGAAAAGTATAAGACTGAGCATGACTGGAACTGAAGTAGAGTGAAGGGGATGAGAAGCAGATGGCTCATAAGTAGATAGTTATTAGTCAGTGAGGTTGCATAGCTACCTTGGGCTGCCTTTGGCTAGTGCTTTGATTTGTGAAAAGGAATTTGCATTTAAGCTTGGAAGAAATGGAGAGGCCACCTGGTTTGTTAAAGAGTCCCCATCTTTGGTTTTCAGGGACTGGAGGATCACCAGGAAGATGTTGTTAGGTCATCTCTCTCCAGCCTCACTGAATTATTCCATAGAAGGAAAATCTCAGGAGAGACAGATAACCTGATTTTCAGACTTACCCACCATAATTTTGGAGTTTGTTTCTTGAAGCTGTGGCTCCCATGAAACCCAGCATTTGGAAAATAAGCCCCAGTGAAGTGAGAAGAGAAAAGGAGGAGAAAGTACTAGCACTCAAGTTCAATTTTACTTGTGGATAGAGAAGCAGATACACTCCTGGATAAAGAAAGGTGCCAGAAAATAAAGACTGAGTTTGGTTGGTTTTTTTTTTTTTTTTTTGGTTTTGTTTTGTTTTGTTTTTGCGGGGTGAATGAGAGAATCAAGAAAAGGAGGAGAACCCAAAACAGCCAAAAAACAACAAAGCAGAGAAAACAAACAGAGGAGGAAGGACTATGAAAACAGGATGCGGCCAGCCAGCAGTTCCCCATGAGGTCACTGGCAAAGGTCCCAGGGGCTATTATCCACAGGCCTGGGGGTGGAAGGTGGAGAAGGGGTGACTGGCATGAGCTTTTCCTCATAGCTATAGGCAATAGACCAAGTTAGGACACAAGGTTAATGCCAGAAACATCTGGAAAATTCCTCCAAGTAATTTCTATATGGGGTAGAGAGATGGATGAGTTCATGGCTTCCCATAGTACTGGAGAGGAGCAGGAGGCAGCAATTAAATTCAACTCAGAATCTGGGTTCTGTGTGTGGGTCACTGTGACCAGGCAAAGCTATCAACTGCTTGGGGCCTCTTTCCTCATCTGAGATTTGCTGTTGGTTGGCCAGGTCTCAGTACACAAGTGGCCAGGGGGCAGCACCTGAAACCCAGCTGGACACTCTGGGTGTGTTCTGTTTTTCTAATTCCCAGCAAAACATTGTTCTGCCAACCCAAGCACAGCAGCTGGAACCATGGCCACTCAGGGTGTCCTTTCTCATTCATCAGCAGAGCTCTGAGGGCTGATGGGGATGGCCCTGCAGGCTGGACTGTGTAGGTGCCATGTGCAGGGATGGAGAAGCAGACTGAGGCCTTCCTGAGAGAATCATGGCTATCTTGCTGCCAACTTGGATTTGATCTGAAACAAAGGAAAGTCCAAAGTGGCTTGGCCCACTCTCTTGCCTCTCCCCTCATGCTCCTGTCTGTCAGCTAAGCTCCTACCTCCTTATACAGCTGCCAGCCTTACCCTCTCTGATGGGAAAATGACAGCTCAACTCACAGATACCTTACTGCTAACTAGATAAGCTTGGGTGTAACCTTAATTTCTCTGAGTCTCAGTTTCCTCCCTGGTGAGGTAGAGATCATAGGAGTTACTTCATTGAGTAGGTACTGATGATATGAAAAGCGATGAGGTATGTGAAATAATTAGCTGATGACTGGACGCACAGGATACACTCAGACAATGCTGGTTTTGTTGCAATGATGAAGAAAATGGAAGAAAGTGGGTTCAGGAGGCTTTGCATCTCCATCATCTAGACAATGCCCTTGGCCTGCTGGAGGTCTGGACAGGGATTACCAGGCTAGTCTGAAATATTTCTTAGATGAGATTCTAATCTTGGGAATTCTCTGCTGTTGGAACATGGAGAATGACATGAATCCAGCTCTCAAGGCCAGAGAGATAGTAAAGTGGGTTTCCTTGTAGATAGTCCACCTGGGTCTAGATAGCCTATGCTGCATAGGTTTCCTGAGTCTCACAAGGAGTGATGCCCTGAGCACAGAACACAGATTAATGTCTGAGCAGAGTAAATAAATATACTAATTAATTTTTAAAAAATAGCAGTAATTCAAGTCCAGAACTTGCCCACCCCTCACCCCTATCCCCGCCTTGCCCAGGGATATTCCTGCTGCAGAGACTCTTGACCACTTCATCCCCAGACAGGAAAGGCGTTTTGCCTGGCCCAGATCTCTCTCTGGCCTTGGATTTGGAGACTGAAGATGCTACTTGGCAGAAGGAGCAGCACAGGGCAACCTAGGACAGAGAATTCCCTGCCCACAGCTTCAGCAGCCTGCAGAAAGATATGAATCCCTGTCCTCAATATTGTTGTCACTTCTGAGCAGAGCTGCTGCTGAAACTAGCACGAATTCTACTCTTGAGTACTTCCAGGTCCAGGGCTGCAGGGTAGTGTCACGAGGGGACATTCCTAACGTTCCCTCGGTCTGTTTCCATACCTGCCCTTGGCTGAGGTTCGATACAGACTTAAAAAAACTGAGGAAGCCTAGAGAAACCGCTGATCTTTGCAGCATGCAGGCTTTAAGGTCTGTCTGTCTGACTGTCTTGCATATGGGAAGGGAAGAACGAGAGAGAGAGAGAGAGAGAGAACGCAATGAATTGGGTGGGCAAAGACCACCCACTTTCAGAGGAATTGGGAGGGCGGAGGCCTGAGGAATGCAGGGCTCAAGCCAAGCCATTCTGGGATCTCAATGCATGGGCCACCACCTCCTTTCACCCTGACACTAGCAGGGGCAGCAGACATAAATAATATTCTGGCAGGGAGGCTGGAGTTGATGGATTTCATACCAGATGGTGTCAGTTTTCTCTGGGTGTTTGGAGACAGGACTAACTCCTGAGGGAGGTCGGGAAGAGTCTGGGAGAGACCAGGAAGCTTTCCAGATGCAGAGTCAAAGGGGAAGGGAACTGGGATGGTGGGTGGTGGGGGTGGGAAGGCATGCTCTGAAGCCTGGAGACTTGCTTTCTTGCATAGCTGTGTCAACGTGCACAACCTCAAATAGCCTGCACACTCGAAAACAGTACTCACACCTGTGTGCATTGCACACTCTCACAAACAGCTCACCTCATATCCAGCCCAGAGACAGATGCAAACTGTGCATATCCAGAGCATGTACCCCATACAATCAGCCCATGTACCCGTGTCCATTGTGTCCACACATCCAGTGCACATACCTGCTTTCAGTATACATATTTGCATCCTGCACTCAGTCACACACCTAGGTGAGAGAACCTAGAAAGAGGGCGGTGTCCTAGGACTGCTTTACACCCAGGGACTCTCTTTGTGGATCGCTCTAGCCTTCCCTTATCCCTTGCTGAGCAGTCAGAGGACAAAAGGCTCAAGGAGATGATGTTCATGACCTCAGAAACACCCCATCTCCTCCTCCCCACACGCACTCATATCTTTTTCTCTTTTTCTCTTGGGCTCAGTAACTCACATGACCGATGGGCCAACTCTGGTGCTGCTGTGTAGATGTCCAGGTAGGAAACAAGACTTCTCTCAATGATGGATATTTCTTCCATTTTCATGTTTTGTTGGGAAGAGGGATGGCCACACCACCAATACTCAATGTTTCCACCTGACACTGCATTTATGTCACTCTTGATGGGGTCCAAGGGACCATATGAGGTGCTAGGATCGAATCTGAGTTGGATCTGTGCAAATCAAGTGCCTTTTTCTCAAGAATGACAGTGATTGACGTTCTTATACTGGGAGCACCAGAGATGGAGTCAGTTAGGGCCTGTTGTAGCCTGAGTTTACAAGCAGGGGTCTCACCACAGCCTTCTGTATCTACCTCAGTCCCCTCTACTATAATCAATTTTACTTCCTCCGTGAGGTCCAGCAACCAGGACAATCTGTCTTCAACAACCTTCACTTTTGAAAAGTTCAGAATGGGTCCTGGAGAGATAGCACAGCGGTGTTTGCCTTGCAAGCAGCCGATCCAGGACCAAAGGTGGTTGGTTCGAACCCCGGTGTCCCATATGGTCACCTGTGCCTGCCAGGAGCGATTTCAGAGCAGACAGCCAGGAGTAACCTCTGAGCACCGCCGGCTGTGCCCCCCCCCCAAAAAAAAAACCAAACAAACAAAAAAGAAAAGTCCAGAGTGATTCAAGAATTCTCTGTTCTCATATGTTTGATGAGCTGATGGTAACTGACTCTGCTTTGTTTTATAATGGAAACTCCCCCTACCCACTCACCCACTTGCAGGTGAAAGCCGGGTGATCTTTCTATGTTTCTGTATAGATTTTCAGACTAGATGATGCCTGGCCCTGGCCTTGCTTCCCCATGTGTCATATGCTCACAAAAACCACCAAGTAGCTCAGCCTTCAAGAAAGAGAAAGGTCATGTGAATTCACTATGCTGCTCACTGGTATCTATTCCTCCCACTCTGCTCTCTCCAGGCTCTTAATTTAAGCAGTGGAAACTGTCCTTAGTGTGCTGCCATCTGGTGGCACAAGACTGCAACTGCCTATTGAAACTCATTTCAACAAGTCTCACTCTGAGTTGGGCACTGGAGGAAAATAATGTATGGTAATAATATTCAAAGACATTAAAGACGAGATCAGAAGGATCCGTCCCTGGTAGGAAGCTTGCCACAAATAGCGAAGGAGTGCAGTTAGGGCAGAGAAGAGACCATTATGACAATGATAGTTGGAATTGATCACACTGGACAAGAACTGGATGCTGAAAGGAAATAAAGTTATATATATATGCATGATACCCCATTCAGTAGCAATATTACAAACTCCAATGATTCAAAGAAAACAAGAAGAGAGAATGAAGAAGAATGTCTGCCATAGAGAGAGTCAGGAGAGAAGGCAGTGGAGAGAGGGCGAGGGAAATTGGAGACATTGGTGGTGAGAAATGTGCATTGGAGAAAGATGTTATTCATTGTACATTGCATGACTGAAACTCAATCATGAACAACTTTGTGACGCTGTATCTCATGGTGATTCAACTTAAGAATTTATTTATAAATTTAAAAATGATAAACTAGATCACTATCTTAAAAATGAGAACTAAGGCTGGAGATATAGTATTAACATATAAGTATATATACAGTACATATAGTATTGTATAGCATATAAGCCTTACATACATCCAATTTGGGTTGCTACCAGAACATATATCATTTCTGTAGAGAAGTTATTCCTGAGAAAAGAATCAGGAGTAAGCCGTGGGCACCAATGGGTGTGACCCAACTTTCCTCTACCAATCAGTCTCTATGGTAGTAACCTTCCCAGGGGTGATGACAGCTGCCCTTTTAGGGACTACCATCACCTCACAGCACCTGATTCCCCTTCATTCTATTTGAAATTTCTTGGACCATGATCTGTTGGCATTGGACTGCCTGGGACCACATATGTCATTTCACATACAATCAATAGTGCCCTATTCCAATTGGAGTCATTTCCCATCCTAACCCATCAGCATTTGCCAGTGTTACCATCAGAATAACCTTCAGATTTTCTAAAAGGAGCTATGTCCAAGGCTCCCCTATGAGCTCTGATTTATTAGTTTGGGGTTGAGGTATCAACATTACTGAAGCTCTCTTATGCAGATTCTAAAATGCAGTCAAGGTTGAGAGATGCTGACAAAATGGGCAGCCCAGGTTAGTTTATTGCTAGTTGCCACTATAATTCTTTTCACTTATACTTCTCACACTTGGGCAAAAATAGGGAGCAATGTTCTGTGATCTTAGAGCTTCTGTCTTTCATGTTGCAAAGAGGATATTATATGTTTCTAGGAGGAGGATCTTTGAGAAGTTCCACCACAGTTACCCAACAGTTGAAATCCAATAGATTCCTTTCATTGTTCTTGGTTTTGAGCTTTTAGTTGAGGCTCACATTTATGGCTGTTGTGTATTCTGGGGGATCCTGGGAGTTTTTACTTATCAACTCACCAAGAGTCATGGCTTCAGAGTATGGACCCAGATCCACAGCTTGCACTCATCTCTCTGAACTCTTGTGGTTCTGTTCTCCAGCCTAGAGAGTAGTGGCTGTGGGGAGCACAAAAGAGGAAATGAAGGAAGTTCTGGGGAACCTGCTTTCCAATACACATTGCTTGGCTTGACTTGGGGTTACAGCTGGTAGTTCTCAGGGATCACTCCTAAAGGGATTAGGAGTGCCATTGTCAGGTGTGTGCAAAGCAAGTTCCCCCGCACACTGCTGTACCATCTCTTCAGCCCATACCCCATTCTCTTTCATTGAGTTTCTGGCACTGATTAAGGGAAAGCTTGATTTGTCCTTTTTTACGTGTGTATTTTTGTCTTTGTTTTTCTCTGTTTTGTTTTTAGTAGAGTAATTACCAGTGTTTGTTTGTACAGGCAGGAGACAGAAGTCTCTGAGTCAGAATTTGCTCCTTTCAGTATATGTGAAAACTCAGGACTATATAACCACTTCAGCTAACCAGCTTCCCATCAGTTTCTTTTTTTGTGTGTGTGTGGTTTTTGGGTCACACCCGGCAGTGCTCAGGGGTTACTCCTGGCTCCATGCTCAGAAATTGTTCCTGGCAGGCACGGGGGACCATATGGGGCACCGGGATTAGAACCAATGACCTTTTGCATGAAAGGCAAATGCCTTACCTCCATGCTATCTCCCAGGCCCCTTCCCATCAGTTTCTATTTCAAAGTTTAAATCCAATGAATTTATTTGAATTTGAGTTCTTAAACTAGGTGACTCCAGGCAGGTAGACCAAACCCTTTTAAAGAGCAATTAGTCAGAAGCCAAGGTGAACAGAACTTTGATGAGGAAAAGCCCCAAAGCAGGGAAAAGCAAAACTATTGCAGAAAACCAACTCTTTGAGAGGGAATTGGCTGTTTGGAGAAGAAAATAAAAGTGCCAATAGTCTTAGTGTCTTTCTTTTTCTTCCCCCTTTCTCCATGTCCTCCTCCTATTCTCCTTTTTCTTCCTCCTCTCTCTCTTGTTCTTTCTCTCTGTCTCTGTCTCTGTCTCTGTCTCTGTCTCTCTCTCTCTCTCTCTCTCTCTCTCTCTTTCTGTAGCACTTTTCGTGCTCTCCTAGCATCTTTTTCCTTTTTTCTGTTTTTTTTCATAATCATATCTTTATTTAAGCACTATGATTACAAACATGTTTGTAGTTGGATTTCAGTCATAAAAAGTTCATCCCCCCCCCTTCACCAGTGCAACATTTCCCCTACCAGTGCTCCCTATCTCCCTCCTCCCCCACTTGTTTCTTCATGAAATGAGGCTCTCTCTTGCCCATATTCCTTTTCCAGTGCATTTGAGGTCAGAGGTGCTAGTCCTTTCCATGACAGTAGGAGATCTTTCCTTTGCAAGACAAGCCTCATTTGTCAGTGGGAAATTGAGCAGCACAGAAACCTCTATGGGAGGTGCTCAAACATGCCCCAACTTCCTGAGCTGTGTGTTCATAGCAACCAAGTGCAAACTGGAGGCTGTGAAAAAGTTGACAGTAATAGTGTCTATAGCCAGGCTGGGTTGCCCTGTGGCCCTCTGAAAGGCCTGGAGTCCATTTGTTGATTCTAAGAGAGCAGTCAAGGAAACATACCACAGACGTTTTATTTCTTCAGTCTCAGAGTTAAGTCAGATAAAGAAATTCTCTCCACCCATAATTTTCACCATCCCATAATGAATGGCTGTGGAGAGATTGGGAGGACTAGTCATGATTAAATATTCCTGTGATTCGGACCTCTCTTCAAGGTGTGATAGTTTTCTTTTTGAGTAATCATTATTTATAGAATAAAACCCCTTTCTAGTTTTTATTATTATATCCACAAAGCAACCAGAATACAGTTTAAGAAGTATAGAATTCTTGGGGCCCGGGAGATAGCATGGAGGTAAGGCGTTTGCTTTTCATGCAAAAGGTGATCGGTTCGAATCCCGGTGCTCCATATGGTCCCCCGTGCCTGCCAGGAGAAATTTCTGAGCATGGAGCCAGGAGTAACCCCTGAGCACTGCCGGGTGTGACCCAAAAACCACCAAAAAAAAAAAAAGTATAGAATTCTTAAAAATTTGAGGAAAAAAACACATCTTTTATAAAACTCTGTTATCAACAGTATTGTAAATCACAATTCATAAATAAAAATGAAAGGGAAAAAACCCAAAAGTCTATATTCCTTGCTAGGTATTCCATGGCCCTGCATGATAGATCCGATTCTTTTGTTTGGTTTTATTATGTTTTGTTTTTATTTGGTTTTGAGTTGCACCTGGCCACACTCAGGGGTAATCCTGGCTCTGCACTCAGAAATCATTCCTGGCAGGCACTGGGACCATATGGGATGCCATCTTGGATCGGCTGCATGCAAGGCAAACGCCCTACAGCTGTGCTATCTCTCCGGCCCCTAGATCCTATTCATTTCTTAGGTTTCAGTGGGTCTGTGGAACTTTCCTTCATTCAAAATTCTAGCTAGGGGCCCAGGAGATAGCATGGAGGTAAGGCGTTTCCCTTTCATGCAAAAGGTCATCGGTTCGAATCCCGGTGCCCCATATGGTCCCCCGTGCCTGCCAGGAGCAATTTCTGAGCATGGAGCCAGGAGTAACCCCTGAGCACTGCCTGGTGTGACCCAAAAAGAAAAAAAAAATTCGAGCTAGATTAACCTAACTAATTCAATTTAGGTTAGTAGGGAACTTATAAGAATATTCAGATAAGGCTGCATAAACACCTCATATTGTCAATAAATCTTTATGACCTTGAAAAAACTTATTCCTGGCCAATTTCATCCTTGTATATAATTATTGTATGAAGTTTCACCTATAAGCACGTTATTAGAATTGCAAACACAAATGCAACACACAACAATTCCACTGCCTGGGATAATTCCTGCATACCACTTCTTTGGAAGTTAGCTCATACCCTCATCCCCACCCTCCTCTCCGCAGTCACTCATCCTACAGGTTAACTTTTTCCAGACTTCCCCAGGAAGCAGTCATAAGTGTACAATCTTTTGTGGCTGACTTCTTTTTCTTGGCACCATGCAATCTTGATTTTAGATCTATCCAGATGAATGAATAAATGTAGCGATGGCTACCTTTATAGCCATATAAATAGCTAAATAGTATTCCATTTAGTGAACCACCATAGCTTTTTATTCATTTACTCATTGAAGAATATTTTAGTTCTTTCTAGTGTGGAGCAAATATGAACAATACAGCTATTAAGCATTTTGTGTGAACGCACATTTTCACTACATAAGTACAATTGTTGAAAATGCTGAGTCCAATTACAAGTCTCTATTTCCTTTTGTAAAGAAATATCCAACTGGTCCCCAGACTGCTTGTTTTCCACATTGCTGTCAGCATTTCATATTATCAGGACTTTTTATCTTAATAATTCTAGCAGGTATGTAATGCTATCTCTGATAATTTGAACTTTGCATTTCCCTCATGAATAATGATGTGAACAGCTGTTTAATTGCATCTTTATAACTTTTTTGCTGAGGTATATGTTCATACATTCTATCCATTAAAAAGCTATACTGTTGTTAAGTTTTGGGGAGTGTTTTACATATCCTGAATACAATTTTTGTAAGACATGTGATTTGTAAACATTTTTCCCATTCTGGGGATTGTCTTTTTATGGTTCTTTTTTAATTCAACAAATTGCAATTTATCGATTTTTTTTTGGTTTTTGGGCCACAGCAGATGATGCTTAGGGGTTACTCCTGGCTATATGCTCAGAAATCACTCCTGGCTTGGGAGACCATATGGGACACTGAGGGATCAAACCAAGGTCCGTCCTAGGTCAGCTATATGCAAGGCAAACACTCTACCACTGCACCACCACTCCAGCCCACAATTGATCAATTTTTAAAGGACTGTCTTATGATACAAGAGCATACATATTTTCTCTTATTTTTTTAATTAAGAGTCTTACAGGTTTTAAATTGCTTTTGTTTATTTGTTTGTTTTTAGGTCACACTTGGCAGTACTCAGGGCTTACTCCAGTCTGTGTTCCCAGGCATTATTCCTGCTATGGCTCAGGAGACTGACTATACATGGTGTAGGAAATCAAACTAGGATCAGTTGTATGCAAGATAAGTTCTTTGATCCTAATACTATCTCTCTAGCCTCTAGCCTTGGAATTTAGTTTTTCATTTTTACTTTTCATTTTGTGATTTAGTTTCAGTTCATGTTTAAATATGATGTGAGGTATATGATGTTGAGGTTCAAAATGCATATGAATATTCAATTGTTCCAACACCATCTGTTCAAAAGACAATCTGTTAAGTTGCTTGCAAAGCTTTGAGCAGACATTTCGCGAAAGAAGTTATACAGATGGCAAATAAGCACAGGAAAAAACATTCAACATTAGGAAAATATCTCAATGTTAGGAAAATGCAAATTAAAACCACCGTGAATTATCACTATGCACTTTTTAGACTGGCTGAAATTAAGTGTTGGCAAGACTATGACAGCAAAAGAACTCTCTCTTACTGGCAGGAATTTAAAATTAAACAAGCACTTTAGAAAACAGTTTGTCAGTTGATTTAAAAACTAAATATACAGTAGATAACCCAGCCGGTCTACTCCTAGGTATTTATCCAAGAGAATGAAAGCATATGTCAATATAAGGACTTGTACATGAATGTTCATAGCAACTTTGTTTGCAATAGCCAAAACAGGATACAATGAATACCCATCAGCAATGCGTGGATAAGTAAAGTATGGCACACAGAGAGAGATAGCGCAGTGGATAAAAGTGCTTGCTTTGCATTTGTCTGAACCAGGTTTGATTCCTAACACCACATATAGTTACTTCCCTGAGCACCACCAGGAATTATTTTTGAGCATAGAATTCAGAGTAAACCCTGAGTAACATGTATAGCCCCAAAACAAAGAAAAATTTAAGGGGTCAGAGAGATAGTACAGTAGGCAGGGCATTTGCCTTGCATATAGCTGACTACCATTGACCCTTGGCATCACATATGGTCCCCACCAGGAGTGACCCCTGGGTGCAGAGCCAGAAGAAAGCCCTGAACATGACTGAGTACACTGAGTATGCCCCTGTCATAAAGTTTAAGGAAAACATTAGGGCTAGAGTAATAGATGAAACAAAGCATTTGAATTGAATAGAACAGACCTGGACTCAATCCTTGGCACTGCATATGGTCCCCTGTGACCCACCAGTGTGATTGCTGAGCACAGAGCCATTGAAAGCCCTAGCATTTCAGGTCCCCCAAAACAAAACAAAACAAAAAAGTGTGGAAGACTTCACTTCAACAAAATTGTATAAACTATTGACGTGAACTCTAACATTGATGATTCTCAAGATGATTATGTTTAGTTGAAGAAGAAAAATACAAAGTCAGGGAGATGACCCAAATAGTACAAGACATTCCTGACATGTGCAAGATACCTCATGTCCCCACCCCAACACTGCCAGGTATAGCCCAATGGCCTCCTATTAGGAGAGAAACAGTACACAAAAGTACATTATGTGTAATTTCCTTAGTAAACATTTTAGGGAAATATAAACTAATCAATGACCGAAAGCAAACTAGTGATTCCTAGGAGATGGTGTAGGTGGTGAGAAGAAAGAACTGCCAACAGACGCACAGAAACTTGAGGGCTAGTGATATATGTTGAATATGCACAATGTGGCATGGGCTAATGCCACATTTTTATGTCTCTATAAAACCCTTTAAAAGTGATCATATGTTGGATCAGAGATAGTACACGGATTAAAGGTATCTACCTTGAAATGTGTACTGGTGAAGGGTGTTTGTTGTACACTGCCTGACTAAAACTCAATCATGAACAATTTTGTAAATGTAAAAAAAAAAAAAACAACCCAACCAAACAACTTTGTTATGAATAGCCTTTTAAACCAGTGTTTAAATAAAGTAATTTTTAAAAAATGTTTATTTTATGTTTTACAATCTTATTAATGATAGTTTTATGCATATAATGCTCCACACCATATCCTCTACTAGAGTGTCTCAGGGTTTTCTCCCCACTTTTTTTGCCTGCTCCCATTTCCCTAATATGATGAGCTGAGTTCTATAGACTAGTTTTCAGAGGGTGAGAGTTGGGGAAGAGGGGAAGGAAGATGAAGAGGGAAACAGATTTGGCCATTTTATTTCCTTATTGTGTTTTTATGTCTCACACAGGAGATACACAATGATACAGAAAACCTTACTGTTTTAATCACTGTTATTTTATTTTATAGACTATATTAAAATGAACAATTCTAGTCTCCTAACTTGTTCTTCCTTTACAAAATGCTTAAGGACAATCTTGTTTCTTTGTTCTTACATGTAAATTTTATATTCGACTTCTGTGTTCATAGAGAAATTCATTTTAACTTGCCTTAAATCTATAGGTTAATTGAGTAAGTATGACATGCTATTTACTAAACTTCCCACACAGAATATCTCCCATTTATGTATGTCTTCTATCTTTTTTAACTGTTAAAACTCCCTTTAGGTTATTATTTCAAAAAACTTAGGAATTTTATGGACTTTACCTTACTTTCATACTTTTAAAGCTATACAAAACCAAGAATAATTGTTGCAGTCTATAAATCCACGTTTACCAGAATCTAATCCCTTACTAGTGCCAAGTTTATTTTTCCATCTTGTGAAGGGACAGTGAAGCTCCGAACAAGCATGTTTCTGTCTCCAAATCTAGTCCCTTAAAAGTAAAAACAACATAAAATTGTTTTAGGAAAACATGACCTTTCTTGTACTACAGAAAAGGGAGTGGGAGTAAATTCTACTGTGTGTTTCACTGATTTCCTGGATCTGGATTGTTGGAAAAATAATTTGGGGAAATGAAATAGATTCTTATGTTTCTAACAGTTGATACCTGTTCTTAACCTGAAGTTTGCCCCTTGGGCACTTGAGATAACATATTTGAGCTTGAGTATTTATATACTTGTAAACAAATACTTGACTATGAATTCTTGTATATGAATTCATCTTGAAACTTATTCATAGAATTATCTCTTTAGTATATTCTAGATGCTACAGAATGTGACTCACCCTCCAGTTACATTCCAAAGAGGTAGCTTTGATGATCTTTTCATCTTAGCTTTTTATATTCCCTATTGACCTAGAGCTTCGACTCCTAACTGTTCTCTTGCATAGCCTGATATTTTTTGCTTTTCAGATTCCTTTGTATTCATAATATAGGAGTTAATTATAGAAAGTATGCCTTTATATATTATTATTAGCCCATACACAAACTGCAAGGCATTATTCCAGAGCCAGGTTGTTTCAGAAAAGTGAAAAAAGGAAGTTGTCAAACTGTCCTGAATTGTAAAGTCCTTAGAATTTATATGGTCTGTATGAGAATATGCTTATATTTTTGGAAACACTAAGTTTATACTTACTCTGTACAATAATTTTCTGATTAGGGGAAAGTATTTATTTAGTATTTGAAAATATTTCCTGAGCCTTTAGCTATGAGTTGGATACTTAGATGCTGAACTACTTAATCCTTATATCTGGTTCACCATCAAGCAAAGAAAGGGCCTTAAATAATTGGCCATAATGAAAAGTCATTTGTCCACCTATCCCATTCTACTGAGTAATATTAAGTTGTAGTCAAGAGCTTTAGTCATGACATTTGGAGGGAGGCGCAGGGGCCATGGAACAAACTTTTATTTTTTGAGAAACAACCTTTCATTTTTCTTAATGCTAGTCTAGTTTGAAATGCTTTCCACAGATGATACCCTTTTTATTTCAAGAACATTGATTTCGTAGGTGCCCTCGGTATTATTTTAGAGACGAGGAAAGCAAAATCCAGAAAAGTGGGATAAACCCGATAGTTTGGCAAATACAAGTCTAGAATTAAAACGAGCTCAGTATGATGCCTTTAAATTGGACTAATCCCTCTGATATACTATCCCTTCTCCCCTCCTTCAGAAACCCTACTCTCTATCCCCTAATCCCAATCCAATATCCCGCCTTATTAAATCTCTTTACCCTCAGTTCTTAACCCATTAGGTATCAAGACCAACCTCTGGCCCCAATAAACCATCACACAGCTCAAAGAGAAGCTACCCCCACTCAGTCCTACATCTCATCCCCGGCAAGAAACTACCACCAACACTCCTGCTGACTCATGCTATGTAGCCCTTCTTCTCACCCTCTCCTCCCCAAATGTGAACTGTTGCTTGATACTGAACTCAGCTCCAGTAGAACCCTCAGTGCAAGAACTCTACTCAAGCCCTTTCTGTCACTAAGCATTTCTCAAACTCATCAAGACAAGGGTGTATGATGAAAATGTGCCTTGGATTCCACCCCCTACAAGAATATCTCAAAAGACAATGTGGAAGTCTATATTTCCTTTATAAGTTTAAGACCTCTACAATACTACTTCGTAACCTATTTCCAAATGTAAGGTAGTCTCCTGCATCACTTTGTTCCCTTAATTGCTCTTTTTTTAAACTCATTTTTATTTATTTTTCCTTTATATATACATCTGAGAAGACTGATTAAAACAACAGTGATGGAACAGAACTTCTAGAACTGTAAAGAAAGCCTCCATCCTAGGCTCTATCATATGACCTGTGAAAATACCAAGATCTCTAGTTACAGAGGCCTGATCTTATCATCCATGACTGAGTGGAAAGTTTACAGACTCCACAAAAAGACCTAGGGGAGAGTAAAAGAACATGTACGGAGCCTGGAGTTATTCCCATGACAGTATACTTCAAGGGAGGAAAAACCCTGTATCTCTTAGGCCAACGGAATTCCCTTTTTAATCTCCCCAATATTTACTGTGCCTAGGCAAAAAAAAAAAAAAAGAAGAAGAAGAAGAAGCACAAATTAATTCTTTTTTAGTTATTATTGTTGTTTTTGTTTCTTTCTTTGTTTTTGTGCTCTGTTCTGTTTTTATTTCAGAATCATGGTTATTGTTTGGCTGTTGTCTCTATTGCTGTGGTGCTTTTAGGGTTTTATGTTTGATCTTTTTTATTGTTGTTATGTTTTTCTTCCTTTTTTCCCTTTACTCTCTTAAATTGATATTTATAGCCTCTAGCAGGACTCCTTCCGTTTTTTGCTTGTTTGATTTTTTTCTTTCCTTCAAACAGAACCACATAACTTGAATCATCTTGTTTCACCTCAGAAATTGAGGGGGAAATAATGAAAGGTACCAAGACCAAACAGTCGTATTAAATTGAGTAGAAATAAAAAATGTGGGGCCTGGGAGATAGCATGGAGGTAAGGCGTTTGCCTTTCATGCAAAAGGTCATCGGTTCAAATCCCGGTGCCCCATATGGTCCCCTGTGCCTGCCAGGAGCAATTTCTGAGCATGGAGCTAGGAGTAACCCCTGAGCACTGCCGGGTGTGACCCAAAAACAAACAAACAAAAAAACAAAAAAAAAAAGAAATAAAAAATGATCAAACTTAGATACCAAATCCAAAGTCAATGACAACAGAATCAATACCCAATCTACAACAAGCTAGACACAGAGGGGACCACTTATACTAGCAACCCAGGAGACAAAGAATGGGGATATAGGATGCATTCTGAGAACAGGGGTGGAGGGAGGACAACATTGATGGTGGGGATGCACCTGGTTCAATGTCAGTATGTACTTAAAATATTACTGTGATAGATTTGTAATCCACTTTGATCAAAATAAAAATTATTCCCATGGGGGCCGGGCGGTGGTGCTGGAGATAAGGTGCCTGCGCTAACCTAGGTCGGACTGCGGTTCGATCCCCGGTTCCCCATATGGTCTTCCGTGCCTGCCAGGAGCGACTTCTGAGCGAATGGCCAGGAGTAACCCCTGAGCGTCCCCGGGTGTGGCCCAAAAACCAAAAAAAAAAAAAAATTATTCCCATGGGATATTGGTCATGGGAATGTTGCACTGGTGAAAGATTATATATAGTTATTATATATATAATATAACATATAATTATATATAATCCTTTTCTTTTCTTTTCTTTTTTGATTTTAATATATATGTAGTAATATATATTATATATATTAATATATAACATGCATTTTAAAATCAAAAAAAAGAAAAGAAAAGAAAAAAATAAGACCCCCCAATTCTTACCACAGGCTGTGTTCTTTACACTGACTGTATAGAAAGAGGAGGTACAGTAAATGCACCCCATATACACCTCAACACAGGCCCTTTGCTTGGTCTGTATTGTGAATTGGGGGACAATAAAATAAAATAAAAATTACTGAAAAATAAATAAATAAATTGGGCTAATCCCAGTGTAGACACTAGGGGGCATTAAGAGAGAGCAAAGCAAAGGGAAGATTTTGCCTCCTGAGCAAGTTCCACTTCTGAATAACCACAACTGAGCTTCCCATATTCATCTTTGAGTACGTGTTAAATGTGACCGAACTCATTGGTCTGTATATACTCTCCAGGGATGCCACCACTACTGCATTTATTCCAGCTCTCTGAACAAAGAGTGCCTGTACGACCCTCATGCCATTGTTAGAAGCACCATCTGGCCCACCCACTTGCGATGCGTAGGCACCAAAATACACACATTGCCTAAAGGACAACATTGCCTGTTGTTTAATTACTTTCTTCTTGGAACCTTGCTGTTCCTGGGTAACTTTTCCATTGTGTTTACAGCTCATGATTCAAATATGTAGCTGAAAACTACTGGAAAAGGCTTGTTCAACATTAGGAAAAATATTTAAAAATAATCAGTCACCAACGTGTCTTCAAAAGTGTCTTGTGTTTTGGTTCTGTGTGTGGCAGAGACCAAACAGAGCTCTTTTTACCCCAACCACACCCTGGAGTGACACATTAGTAAACAAGACACTGGCATGCACAAGCTTTGAAACATGAAGCTAGCCAGCCAGCCAGCCAGCCAGAGGTTACCCGACTATGGGCTATGTATCCACTAAACAAATGTTCACTATATCCCATGATACAGAGCCTGACAGGAGATTTAAGCAATTTGGCACCAATTCTGTTACAAGCGAGTTGCTCCTTTCTCAGGTATATAAAAAAAAAATTACTCATCTCCCACCCAACCCCTGCATCTAACTTCAAGTGAACAAATAGAAAGTGCCCTTGGAAGTCAGAAGGATGATAGTACAGCAGGTAGGGCACTTGCCTTAAATATGCCCAAACCAGGTTTGGTCACTGGCATCCTATATGGTCCCCTGAGCACCACCACTAGTAGTTCTTGAATTCAGAGCCAGGAGTAACCCCTGAGCACTTCTGCACATAGCTCCAAAACAAAAAGTAAAGAACAAAAATATGTAATCCCAATTAATTGTACCCAAGGCTACTACTGCCTGCTCAGCATTGTTTTAACACCTACTTTGAGGAACACTGTTAGGGAAAGAAATGGCAAATATTTTTTTTTCTTTTAAATAAGGCAACGTATCTTCTTTTTTTTTTTTTTTTTTTGGTTTTTGGGTCACACCCGGCAGTGCTCAGGGGTTACTCCTGGCTCCATGCTCAGAAATTGCTCCTGGCAGGCATGGGGGACCATATGGGGCACGGGGATTCGAACTGACGACCTTTTGCATGAAAGGCAAACGCCTTACTTCCATGCTGTCTCCCAGGCCCCGCAATGTATCTTCTTATCCATGAATTTCTGCCAACCACAGTTTTTATTTCATGTTAATTTTATCACCACTAAATGTGATTTTTCCCATAATGTGATGCACTCGGAATAATATAGTGTTGTATTACATCTTATTTTACCCAAAACAAAAACCATCCCTGGTTTCTTTGTATCTGTTTGTTTACAACTTGGTTTCACCCAAAACAAAGATGGTCTTATATGTAAACCTGGGTGGGACAAGCTCAGGATAGTCTGAGCTCTCTGTCCTTTCTTACTCCCCCACCTGGGGGTGGTCTCTGTAACTCAATAAAAAGCATAGTTCGGGCAGGCAGCTGGCTCTCCATATGAGGTAGAATATTGCCAGATTATACATGTTTCACCCTGAACCTGGTTTGGATTATTTTGTGCAACGACTCTGCTGTAGTCTTCTAGTATTGTAGAATGATTTTCAATATAGCCCGTGACCTTTACTTTACTTTTTTTTTTTTCTGGCTTGAAAGCTTATTATTTATTTTAGTTTCTTATTGATGAGAGAGGGTTTGGACACAGCTAGCAGTACTCAGAGCTTACTCCTTCTGATAATCAGGGAATCATATGCAATGCCAGGGATAGTCACATGTGAAGTGCTTTAAAATCTCAGGCCCATGTTCATTGATTTTTATTGTGGAATAGTATTCCCTTGTAAAAATATACCTCCTGGTTGATTCCAAGTTGTGACAAAGTTGATAATTATTTTAAAAAATAAATTTAAAAAAGAAGGCATACAACTAGAAGTCTATTTTTAAGAGACGGTGCAATGTCATTATAGGGTAGGGAATAGGCTAACATGGGATATTAGAGATGAAAAGTCTCTGAAAGGAAGATGAGAGTGTAAGAAACACTTCAGGGATAGAACTAACTCAGAACTCTGAGTTACTGACTGAGTAAAAGGATTCGATAAATATGACATCCTCACATTTTCTAAGCTGTTACCAAGTGCAAGTTACTAAGCACTTTACAGATACTAATTTTCCATTCTGATGAGTCTGCAGCAGAAATCACCATTAGTTGCTTTCTGTGGGCAAGGACACTGAGAAAGGCAGAGGCCATGTTGTTTGCTAAAGGCCCTACAGTTCTAAAATCAGGCTGGGGACTTCTGAAAACTGCATTCTTACAGATGTCTCTTCATCTTGTGTCCACGTGGGGACATAGAAAGTGGGTATCTACAGGGCAAATGGACCAAATTGTAGGTGGCCGTGTGTGTTAGTGGAAGGATTGGACTCTGTACATGTACACAGTTTAGATGTCCTGCCAGTTCTGATGTGGGGGAGAGATGTCCAGCAAGCATCTGCTTTAGCGTGAAGTACGAGCTGGTTTTCATTAGAAATAATGAGGCAGCCATGAAATATTGCTGGCTGAATTTCCAGGTCAAGCTAAGCAAAGCCCTGTAGTACTAACAAACAGAAAGTTCATGAACCCACTGAAGGTTTGGCTGGAGATTTAGGACGGTTGGGTTCATCACAATGTACATGGGCCCTGGGAGAGGGGGAAAATGTTCTGTATGCAGCAAAAGTGTACACACAACGGAGAAAGACCAAGTTTCAGGCAAGGAAGAGGACTGGGTGTCTAAAAGGTCTTGTCTGTGTGTTCCAAGACTCCCTTATACCAGTACTCTACTCTGCCCTACATCTTCCTGGGCATTTTAAAGACCTCAGATGCTCAGACCTTATGCCAGAACCAATAAAATCAGACAATTTCAAGAAGGGCACAGGCAATTTTGCAAAGCTCTTTAGGCGATTCTATTGTGAGGCAAGTGTTAAGAACAAGAGCAGCAGAAGAAAGGCAAGTCTCGGGAGAGGATCTAAGGGTAGAGTAACAAAGAACAGGACACTGTGAGGTCATAAGCCACTTTTACTTACATGGCCTGATTTAAGGAGCACTGTATTATAAGCCCCTGGCTCAGCTGGGAAACCAAGGACCAAAAAGAGAACTCCCTCAAGCTAAGTTATCTGAAAAGCCAGAACATTGAGTCAGATCTGCTGACTCCCCCCCCCCCCACCCCCAACTCAGGGATTTTCCTAAGACTCCATAGGGCAACATCACAGACAGCTCAAGTTAGCACAGGGGAACGGAGGGCAAAGATGTTCTGAAAAATAATGATCCTCCAAGGGAGCATTAGCATTGCCATGTGTAAGCCAGAGCTTTCAGGGACAGCTCTGTCTACAAAGAAGCACATCAGAGGAGCTGGACTGGAGGGCACAGAAAGCATCAGGGTCCTGGAACAGATGGGGTAACTGAGGGAAGGATCAGGTGGAAACATGAGACACTGGGAGATCCTAGGGTCAAGGCAAGGCATGGAACAAGGCCTGGTGGGTCAGCCACAAGCCTTTAGATTCTTAATACTTGTTCTAATGGAAAAGGCAAATCTAGACATTCCTCGGTATGTCACCAGTTCATAGGAATGCTTTTAGTGTGTGCTTGCATGGGTGTGTTTGTGTGTGTGTGTGTGTGTGTGTGTGTGTGTGTGTGTGTATTTTCCTATACCAAGCAGTGGTCAGAGCTTACTGCTGGCTCTATGCTCAGAAATGACTCCTGATGGTACTTGTGAAATTACATGGGTTGCTAAGGTTAGAACCTGGGTCAGTTACTTGCAAGGTAAGCAAGCACCTTAGCAACAGTGCTATCTCTCCAGCCTCTTAAAAGACAGACTCTTACTAACCAAATAAGAATTACCTACTAATTTGTATATAGCTACATAATTTAAAATGTGATCTCTTTCCATGTTAACAATGGCTTGAGGTTTTACCTTACTCAGCAGTTTCCTGTGGAAACAGGTATTATCATCTTTCTAGGGACACTGGTAGAATACATAAAATGTGTCTAACAAAAATGCCTTGCACATAGGAGGTGCTGAATAAATATTAGCACCTTTGTGGTTACCCACCTTTTTTTTTTAGAGTGTGAATAGTGCATTTCAGAGATTTTAAAAAAAGCAGTGCCTGAAGCAAAATGTGCATTTCACAGAAATCAAAAAATACAGACAAATAACTTATAATCAAGGAATCAAGATTATGCAATGCAGGGGCCCTAGAGATAGCACAGTGGTAGGTCATTTGACTTGCATGTGGCAGACCCAGGAGGGACTGGTTCGATTTCTGGCATCCCATATGGTCCCCCAGCCTGCTAGGGTCAATTTTTGAGTGCAGAGCCAGGAGTACACCCTGAGCATCACAGGGTGTGACCCAACAACCAATTAATAAATAAAGTTTTGAAAAAAGATTATGCAATGCAGAAAGAGGTCTTTTTGATAATAGAGCTGGGAAACTGGCCAACATATAAAATAATGAAACCAGATTGCTTTTTTTTGTTTTGTTTTGTTTTGTTTTTGATTTTGGGCCACACCTGACAGTGCTCAGCAATTATTCCTGTCTCTGTGCTCACAAATTGCTCCTGGCAGGCTCAATGGACCATATGGGATGCCAGGAATTGAACTCAGGTCCGTCCTGGGTTGGCCATGTTACAAGGCAAATGCCCTACCGCTGTGCTATCTCTCCAACCCCTGAGATCCTCAGATTGCTGCTATCTTATGCCACTGATAAAAGCTAATTAAAAGATGGCTAAAGAATTGCATTAAATTGAATATAAGAACCTAAGGCTTAAAAATAAAAAAAAATATTGATGATAAACAACTTGATTTTTTTTTTTGTGGATTCAAAACTAGTGGAAGATTAAACAAAAGAAACTATGTAAAAGACACTTTAAATAAAAATTCCTGCACAGGTAAAGAAAAAGAAATTACCATCAAAATGAAAAGACAACCTATTAAATTAGGGGGCTAATTTGCAAAGCACACATTCAATATGGTTTTAATAAAAATGCATACTAAAAGTACATAACTCGACCAAAAAACCAATTTTAAATGGACACTTTGAATAAACACAATTCTAAGGAAGACAGATGACCTACTGGCAAATGAAAAAATGAAAAGATGTTCTTCATCACATATATATGTGCATATATATATATATATATATATATATATATATAATTTCTATATAGGGGCCAGAGCAATAGCACAGTGGTAGGGCATGTTTGCCTTGCACATGACTGTCCCAGGACGAATCCTGGTTCGATCCCAGTGCCATATGGTCCCCCAAGGCAGGAGTGATTTCTAAGTGCATATTCAGAAGTAACCCCTGAGCATCACTGGGTGTGGCACAAAAATACATTTTTATATAATTATAATATTTATATTATATAACATAATGTAAGTATTATACTATATATTATAAATTGGAGTATATAATGTAATGATTATATAATTATATAATATATATATATATATAATTGTCAAATCTTCCTTGCTTGGTACTTGGGAGGATAGTACATGGAAAACTCGTAGCATAGTCCATGTTATCTAATTGCTTTTTGGTGATTATTGATAAATCCTATTAAGTATGAAAAACAGGGGGGCCAGTGCTAAAACCCAGGCTAGGCTAGTGTTCTTTCAGCTATTTTCAGGCCATTTTCAATGATACTGGCAATAATCCAAGAAAAAAAACATGCTAACATTCAAGGAAGGTCAAGTGCATTTAAGACACTAACTTAAAGACAAAACACTTTTGAAGACTAACAACAACAATGAGGCTGAGCAGAGACAATAACTATGAAGGACATAGAACTAGGAAGTGGGAAATGAGAGTCAGACTTTAGTCTTACATTCTCTGTCTACTAGACCAGCAGTTCTCAAAATCTAGCTTGTCGGAGTCCCTGGGAAGGCTTGCTAAAATCAAGATTCCAGGGCCCTTTCTTAGAGTTTTTGGTTTCAGTGCAGATGAAGTAGGATCTGGAAATTTGCCTTTCTATATGTTCCCAGATGATGCTAATGCTGTCAATCCATGGACATTGTGAAGAGCACTTGGTCTGAATTAAAGTGCTTTCACTCTGACTGATTCTGTTGTGATGTGAAACATCATTCTCTGGCATTAGCACAATTTCTACTGACCCTTCAGACTGCCAATAGCCTAGAGTCCTAGGGCACAATTAAGAAATGTGGGGTTAGGGCCAAAACAATAATACAGTAGGGAGGGCATGTGATTTGTACATGCCTGACCCAAGTTTGATTCTGGGCATTCCATATGGGCCCTGAGTCTGCCAGGAGTAACCCTTGAACACTGTCAGATGTGGTCCAAAAATTGAAAGAAGAAATGTGGAGCTATGGAGATAGTACAGGGGTTAGGATGTATATAGTGCATGCACCTGGTCCTGGTCTGATCCTCAGCACCACTAGGCTTCATCCCAGTTGAATAGGGAATAATGGCCTCCAAAACCCTGAGCATCACTCCTCATATAAAATAAAGAAATAAAATGAAACTGTTTTCTCTGTGCAGCAGAAATAAAAAGGAAATGTGTTCTCTTTTCGATGACTCAGGGCCTTCTGATACACATCCCTTGGCCTTGTGAGTTTTGTGAGTTGTATACAGACTTTAGCCTGTTCCCTATAACATCCTATAACAGCCTATAACATCAGAATAGGTACTCTGGTTAGGTGTTTTATTATTTATTCACATGACAGAACACATACATTTGGTCTTAGAAGATGCCAAGCTGCTAGCTTACTCAGTTGCTGGAACACTGCAACACTTCTCTGGGCTGCCAGTAAGAACAGCAACCTGGAAAAAACCCCACTCTGAAGAAGAGGTCTGTTGTTAAACCTTTTCTGGGAAGCCCCAGTCCCACAGCCCAGCAGAGCTGTATCCAATCTTCATACTCTTGGGGACAGTCATGCAGGGAGGAACGGGTGTTCTGAACAAAATTACAGAATACCAGACAGCTCAACACATGACAAATATATAAATTAAAGGGTTATAGGGTACAAAATTTTTCAAAGAAGACTTTATGTCATCTAGGTCATGCCAAGTGCTTGTGAGCGTCCTTGAACACCAAGGTGGTTCTCAATGGAGCTGCTCATAAAAATAGAAGGTATTTACACATAGGCCCTGCTCCTCTCATGTCCCCCATGAAAACCCCTGGTGTTGTCAGGACCCCTGGGCCACCGCAATACCCCCACAGGTAACCCATCTGCAGTCTGCATCTTCCTAGACAGCAGGGGACTTGCTCCAGGGCTCTTCTCCTGGGTCCCCATTTCAGCTTGGCGACGCCTACGCACCCAGGGACTGCTAGAAGGTGTGATGCTACTATCAGAGGAGTAATCCATGCACTTTCGGAGGATCTCAGGACTGGTGCTACAGTTCAGCTTGCCCTCCTCTGCCAGGGGGGACTTCCTAGAAACCCCTTTGCGTTGAGCTAAGGGACTGCTCCAGGGACTAGAGCAGGGGGAGGCACTGGGACTGAGGAAGAGATTCTGGTGGCCAGCAGGGCTCAGCTTGTTATTAAGCGTGTACCGCCGGCCAGCCATGGGGGACGTGGGGTTGCTCTCAGGGTCAGAGGAGCTGTTGGCAGAAGACTCATCACCCATGTACTGAAGCTCCTCCACTCTCTTGTTTGGGGACTTGTTGAGGTAGACGCTGGCTATGGGTTCCTCCTCCTGATTCCTATCCTTAAAAGGTTTCTTCTTGGGTGGCTTCATCCCAATCAGGACAGCTTTCATGTTGTCCCTGCCCTGTGATTCTGTGACCATGAACTCATGGGCTTTGATGGCTGCCTCTACCTCCTCAAACTCCACGATGGCACATTCCTGAGTCCCCACTTGGCTGTATCGGCTACTGAGCCGTCGGATGTCCGGTGGCAGCTCTCTCCCAGGCTTGAGAATCCGCACTGATGAGATCACCCCAAAGGTCCCAAAGAGCTTAAGAAGGTGCTCCATCACCTTCTCCTGCACCCTGCCATTCTTCTGAGGTGTAGCTAGGGCCCACAGCTTGGGGGACAGGTAGAGGTCATAGAGCAGGAGCATCTTGCTGGGAAGGTTCTCGTTGGGGAAGAGTGGGACAGGGGTGGTCCTCCTCACCTTCCGGTGGTCCTCATTCAATTCCAGCATCACTGAGTACTTCAAGGCATATGCGGTTGTTCTCCAGTCCCGAGTGAGATGTTTCACCTAAAGAGCAAAAAGCATATCGGAAATGTCATCTAAGGCTCTGCTCCCTACAACCTCCTGCCCTTCTCTTCTTACCCTGCAACATCAGGACTTAGACCACACACACACACACACACACACACACACACACACACACACACACACACATCTAGAGAGCACACTTCCTATAGCTTCAAAGCAGCACCACTGAGCCCAGGTTGTCCACCAACACTTTCCACAGTGATGGAAATATTTCATACTGCTCTGGGCAAATTTAGAGCACAAATCTGCAGGCTCTGGAACAAGATTTGGTTACAAAACCCATCTCCAGCTAGCAGTAAGACTTAATGTTGGGCCACAGGAAGTGGGGCATTTGCCTAGCATGTGGCTGCTGTGATGGCGACCTGAGTTCAATCCCCAGAATTTATCCCTAGAGCATTGCCAGAGATTTTAGAGCTAGGAACAGTAATGTAGCCATATTCCCCATCCCGCAGCCCTTTCAATAACCCCCCCCC
>PVKC010005737.1:0-32514 GCA_004027635.1 Crocidura indochinensis | reverse complement strand
AAAAAAAAAGTTTTCTAGATTATATTCTGCCTGAAGGCTATCAGTAAACAAATTCTGATCCAAGTTCTCCTGCCCCCTGCCTCCACACTGTTTTTGAGATGGGCAAATTCAACAAACTTTACAGATGCTCTATTTATAACTTAATACCACTTCATTTCCTTGACATTAGTTCTCTTGTCAAGATAAGGTTTGGAGTATTTTACTATTGTAAGGAAAATACCAAAGGCAGATTAGGTGAGGTATTTTAACAGAATTACAGCATTGTGCTCAGAATAGGCCCCTGGATCCCTAGAAGTTTAGTGTTTTGCTGCCCTTGCTTCTGTAGGATCCAAGTGGATCCCTTATAATCTCCTGGGACCCTCGGAGCAAGATGAGTGAGGGCATCACCAGAGGCAGTTGGCAGGGAGGCCAGATCTGCTTTCCCAGGGCCCAGCGCTGAAACCAACTTTTCCTTTACAAAATGGAAACATATCAGATAAACTCAAGGAGAGACCAGGACAGTTTGGCAGCTGCCAGAGGAATAGATGCTAGGAATTGGGGGGTGGGAGAGAAGAGAACAACCCTGCACAGATCTCGTTTGCTGTTTTCTCTTTTGAAAAGGGTTGGGCAAAACCACTGCCATAGACTGGGAGAGGGCAGAGAGCAGCATTTCTCAATTGACAACCCTATGGTTGTTGTTCCTTAAGATGGTCTTAGGGGGCCATGGATAGAAGAGGAGACCATAGGAAGAAAATGAAGCTGAAAGGGGGCTATGAAAAAAGGCTAGACCAGTAGGTAATACCACACTGTGGGGATGTTGGAATGATGGGGAAGTGTTTCAAATACAATTGAGGGGGGTGCTTTTTTTTTTTTTTGCTTTAAAAACAGTTTCAAGGGATCAGTGAGGCCAAATAAGTTAGGGAACCTCTGGTCTGGTATTTAAAGAAGTCAGAGATAATGAAATGGCTTCTCAAAGAGGTGGTTCCATTAGTAATTATTTACTTATTGGTTTGGAGGTCAGACCCAGCTATTCTCAGCACTTACTCCTGGCAGGGCTTGAGAGATCATATGTGGTGCCAAGATCGAACCTATGTTAACCACATGCATGGTAAATGCCTTACTTGCTGTACTGTCTCTCCAGCCAAAGAGGTGGTCCCTTTAGAAGGGGAATTCTGCAACCCATCTGGTGACAGTGTCTAGGTTGATATAGGTTACATCTGCAAGCTTTCTAGAAAGTAGTTTTGACTTTCCCAATGTCAAAAACCAAGGACAGGAAGGTTCTGAAGCAAGGAGTAACACAATTAATTGTTCCAGTTCACTTAGTTAAAAGTGGCAGGACTGGGATTTGGATCAAAGTCTGCTTGGCTCTCAAATCCAAAAATTCAGGTTATATTTGGAATGTGACTCTCTCTCTGCCAAGCATTGAGGCACAGTTGGAATGCTAAATACAATAAAGCATCTAGAGGTTACTCTTCAATGGCACAAAAATATAATTTATAACAGGAAACAGTGGGGGTAGAGGAGAAAAGAAGAATGAAAAAGTCTGTATCCCCCAGGAACCACAGATGCAAGTTAAGAGGTCAGCTTATAAATTCTGTTGCTTCCCAGAGAAATCTATTTAATCTATTTTCTCTTCATATGCATTAGGACTGTAAACCTGGGTCTCAGAGAAAAGGTTTACATTTACTGAGCACTTACTGTGTTCTAGGGACTAAGCTGGGTACTTTACATGGATTAGATGTCTGTGATCTCAGAATAACCTTGATGATTAGATACTATTATAATTTCCTCCTCACTGATGAAGAAACAGACACCAGAAATTTAAGTAGCTTCCTAAGATAACAAAGCTAGCTAACAAAGAGTTTGGACCCAGTTTTAATTCCTAAGACCTACCACCCTAGATCCTAAGTAGCTGTTTTGAGGTTGTACTTATCCCATCAGCAATGTAACCCTTCTGAGGATGGGGCACATGAATACCTTCAAGTACGCCTTTCACTTCCCAATCTAGCTTTCGCAGAGGCTCCCCAGCCAAGGAATATGAGAGATTTCAGCTGTGTCACCTGCTTGACCTTTTAAGTCCCACATCCCTCACAGACTACAGGCAAGGCAAAGACTCGAGCACATTAAAGGTGTTCATAAAAATTTCCTGGTTTCTCAGAAAGTCCTCAACATACATTCCCACTCTCACCCTTATCCTTTGCTCAGCTGTGAATTCTTGACTCTGCCCTTCATTCTATACCTGGTTTCAGACCTTGTCTTTGACTTTAACTGTGGTTTGCCTATTGCTCTTTCCCTTTTCTGTTAGACTCAGAAATTTTATCAAGTTTGAAAGTTGGGGGGTTTGGAAAGGCCAAGAATGGAAGCCGGTTTCTTTAAGAAGACAGGGATCAAACTCCTGAAAAAAAAAAAAGAATAATTATGAAGACTCAGGGGCAAATATATATAGTCTATATACTATCTTAATATTTTTATTTTATTTTTTTTTGTTTTTGGGCCTCACCCAGGTGATGCTCAGGGGTTACTCCTGGCTCTGCACTCAGAAATCACTCCTGACAGGAGGACCAACCATATGGGATGCCAGGGATCGAACTCAGGTCCATTCTGGGTCAACTGTGTGCAAGGCAAACACCCTACCACTGTACTATTGTTCCAGCTCCTATCTTAATACTTTTCTATTTCTTCTATCCATCAGTTATTTAGATGAAGTGTGTGTGTGTGTTTCTGTGTAAATCTCCATTAGAAGTTAGGAAATGAAAATAAGGGAGATGTCTCATTTAGGGAACAGGATATAAAGAAAGAATTTCCACTCCTTAAGAGGGCTCGGAACTCTCCTTCATGCCATATTATTGGCATCAAGGTTATAAGATCCACCAAGATTCAGTGCTACACTCCACTCCTTTCTCTGACAGGCCTGAGAGACTTATTTACAAAGACTGAGTACTGTGAGTATTTTAAAATCGTGCTAATTCTTCTAAATCTCTAACTTCCAGGCTGGAGAGAAAATACAGTAGATAGGGTGCTTACCTTACATGTGACCAATCTGGGTTGAATTCTCAAACCCCATATGGTTCCTTAAGCAACACTAGAAGTAATTCCTAAGTGTTGAGCCAGAAGTAACCCTTAAGCAACTCTAAGTATGCCCCTCATCCACATAAATAGCCAAAACAATGGAGACCCTGTGTGATGCCTAATTTGGAAATGTGCGATATCCCTTAGTCCCTGTGGCAAAAGAATGGTGCTTGTATATTTTAGCTAAAAATAAACAAATGCAAAGAAGGCTTAGTTTGGTTAATCTACTTGCCTAATTCCACAGCTAGAAGGGAACTTGGTTCCAAAATTCAAATTCTTGTCTCCCAGCTACTTTTGCTACCAGAATACAACAGGCAGCGAATCTGACACTTGTTTGCTGAGGTTTTTGTTATTATTTTATTTGTTTTATTATTTATTTATTTATTTTTGCAGAGGTGGGAGGAAAGGGCACACCTGGCAGTGTTCTTGGGCTAGTCTCAGCTTAGAAGTTGCTACTTGATGATGCCTGAGGGAGATCTTGCAGGGCTGGGGAACAAGCCCAGCTGTTTCTTTTGATGCATTCAGCCTTTTGAGCTATTTCTTGGATCTAGGAACTTGGTGTTCCAGATCACCATTTAGAAGAAACTTTAAAATGTAAGTGTGTTTTAAGTGAATAGACTCTAGGAATATTAAGCATGAAAGCCAGTGAACTTCCCTAAAGGGACATAGGGCTAGTTACATGGCAGCCTCTACCTCAGGCAAACAGCAATCTCTGGGACCCTTGTGGCATTACAAATTTGGAGAAATCCATACCCAATCCTCTTGTGCTGTACTCTTGCTTCACGTAAGAGCATAATGTAGGCTTAAATTTCTATTTTAGTATTTGCCAACATGTTTTAAACATCCTGAGAGACACATAGCTAAAGAAAGAGGAAGAAGATAGAAAGTTGTGAGTTTCAGCATATTTGCCAGAATGCTATTTTCATAGACACTTAGATACCTAAGCACAACAAAGGACCTGAGCATTTCTACAGCAAAATGTTACATTTAACTCTAGAACTTCCCTTCCCCCATATTTATTGTTTTAAAATACAGAATCTAGACTCACATCTCAGGTTCCATTTCTGATATCTATTTTAAAACACCAAATACAAGTGTAATCAGTTTTACCTTCTTGAAAAAAAAAATAAGGATATCAATGTTATTTGTAGCTCCAAAGTTGTTGTGAGGGTTAAAACATAAAATTTGTGCATATAAAAAGGCTCTGCCTCGTGCATCCCAGGTAGTAAGCACTCTCATAAACTGATAGTTTAAATATCTTATAAACAAAATATACTCTGGAATGTAGTTTGGGACTAAACTCTGAACCCAGTACACAGTAACCCAGTATATGGTCATATCACACAGCAGTAACAACAGAACAAAGGTAAGAAAGGGAAAGGTATAAAAAAATATTTAAAAAAAATTTTTTTTCAGGAAGGCAGTCTCAATATGGGTGCATCAATTTTGAACTTGTTAAGAAGTTACTTGTTAAGGGGCGGGAGAGATAGCACAGTGATAGGTAGGGCCTTTGCCTTGCACACAGTCAACCAAGAATAGAGCCCGGTTCGATTCCCTGGCATCCCTTATGGTCCCTTGAGTCTGCCAGGATGGATTTCTGGGTGCAGAGTCAGGAGTAACCCTGAGTGCAACTGGGTGAGACCCCTCTCCCCAAAAAGAAGTAGTTACTTATTAAGAAGTAATGGGGGCTGGAGCCATTTAACACAGAAGGTAGGGCATTTGCCTTGCCTTGCATATGGCCAACCTGGATTTGATCTCCAGCATCCCATATGGTCCACCTACCCAAGCCTGTCAGGAGTGATTTTTTTTTCTTTTTTTTTTCTTTTTTTTGGGGGTCACACCCGGCAGTGCTCAGGGGTTACTCCTGGGTCCATGCTCAGAAATTGCTCCTGGCAGGCACAGGGGACCATATGGGGCACCGGGATTCGAACCGATGACCTTTTGCATGAAAGGCAAACGCCTTACCTCCATGCTATCTCCCGGGCCCCAAGGAGTGATTTTAAGTGCAGAGCCAGGAGAAACCCCTGAGCACTGCTGGATGTGCACCCCTCCCCCAAAAAAAGGAAAAAAGGAAGAAGTTATTGTGAAAGGCACTCTATGAACACTAGGCTATATTCTAGCCTGCACTGCCATCCACAAGTTTCTCAGGTTTATCTATTAATATACTCTAAATCCAGAGTAAGAACTATTATTGTTTTTATTTTTTATCTTTGAATATACCTGCATGGAACTAGGTCAGGAATATGAACAAATTAAAAATGAAATCATAAAATATCAGTGATTTTACTTAGTCAAGATGTGAATTCATCATCTTCTTTGGAGAAAGGAGAAAAGCCTAAAGCAGATAGTTTTATTCCCACCCCACCAACCCCAATCTTGATGCAGTTCTAGGGAGAAAAGCTACACTGCTTTGGTAGGAAGGGTAAGGTACTCTCTGATAAGAACTTGATCTCATTTGGAGGGTGCAAATGAAACTGAAACTTCCATTTTATCATTAAAACCTCCCTCTTTACCTTTAGTCTAGCTTTTCAGGAGTGATAGTTAATTTTCAGTCACTGTATTCAATGAGAAAGTTAATGCCAGACAATATTAACCAACAGACCTATCTGAAATAGCTTGCTTGTCTGAAGGTTTTGGAGTTAAACTTTGACTATTCTTGGAAGAAGCCAGGAAAATAACCCCACTACAATTTCAGACAGATAAGAATTAGTGATACTGAAAACAACCTTTGATGCGAAGATCTATGACTGATTTGAGTCTCAGGTTATATTTCCTTTTTCTATCCCATTTCAGTCATGTCCCATGATTCATAGATAAGCTAGAAAATTTCAGACTTTAGGAATTTCAGTCGAAATGAGAAAATATATGCAGATGACTATGCCACAAAAAAACGGTAGGAAGATATCAAGTATTCAAGAATGCCCTTAGGATCCTATATTGTGATTCTGTCTCTGCTAATGGAATTAGTACCCATAAACCAGGGCAAGGTTAAGCTCAGATTCCAGAGAAGGCAGGCAAGATGCCTGGGTAGAGGTCAGAACCCCCAGCCAATCTTACTCAGAGGTGGTTCTACAAATATTTGTCCAACAATTAGATTCAATATAAGGCTTGAGTTTGCCAGCTGATTGGGCCAAGGAAGAAACTGGTCAAAGAGTTAGAAGAGCCTGCAGAGCTTGGAGCTTCTCTTGAAAGCCCCAAAAGCAGCCCCACAGTACAGCTTCTGTTGCTTATGAAGACTGCGCTCGGCTGGGAACCAGCAACTGACAGAGTCCTGCAGATTTTATGAATGTGTCTCACCACAATGTTCTGATCTCTAAGCCACATTCAGTGTGAGAGCTAAATCGAGTGTGGAATATAGTGATTACTCTGGGGCCCCATGCAGATTTGTCTTTCATCTCTGACTTAGCAAATTTCCTTTTTCTCAAACAAAATTTAATGAAAATTCCAGTAATTTTCTGAGCTTCAATCTATTTTCTTTTTTTTTTCTCCTTCTCTAATCTCCTCTTCTACCAAGTCCTCAGATGCCCCAGTCAAGCATTTCTTTTGAGGTACCTCTTAAGAACAACCCCCCCAATAAACAACCCAAAACAAAATGACTTCTCTTTTGAATTTTACCCTTTTATGGAAGCCCTAAGGAAAAAGTTAAAAAATTCATAGACTGACAGGGCCACAGCTTAAAAAAAAAAAAAGCCGGGGGTTGGGGGGGGATGTTAAAAATCCAATAAAACCCAGGAGGCATTTTCTGAGCTAATGCCTGCTCATTTTATCTTGGTTTTTTTTGGGTCACACCCGGCAGTGCTCAGGGGTTACTCCTGGATCCATGCTCAGAAATTGCTCCTGGCAGGCACGGGGGACCATATGGGGCACTGGGATTCGAACTGATGACCTTTTGCATGAAAGGCAAACGCCTTACCTCCATGCTATCTCCCAGGCCCCTCATTTTATCTTGGAAGGCAAGATCCAATGCCTTAGGATAAAGATTCTGATGTGTGATTCTGCAGGGCTTGTCCTGGCTGTGGGGATATGGAGAGTACGAGCTGAAAAGGTATCTCCAAAAGTAGGAGAAAACTGTTCCCCAAATATCTCAGGTCCCATAGCAGTGAGTTATTTCACCTCACCCTTTACCTGGCTAGTGACTCTCCTCTCACTAGTTCTCTGTTCAAAGCCTATCTCCACCCTCAGACAGAGACCCCAACATCTGCTATTTTGCTCCAGAATTTTTTCCTGAGCACACGTCACAGATGTTAATTCCAAGCTTATCATTGGGACTATCTAGCACAGGCCTGCCACCCATTTTACATCAGAAATTCCGGAAAGTAGCCTCCTCACTCAGATATCCTTCCTACCTACCACAGGGCCTAGAGCAGGAGGTGATTGTGCAAAATTGTATCTTGCAAGTTTCTGCTTTTTCTTAAAAAAAAAAAATCAGAGCTCCAGAAAGCAGAGACTGATTGACTCAGGATTAATGGCACTAGAGATGGAAAGGGGTCTGGATTCAAGGCTATGTAATTCCAGAATCTCTTCCAATGCTGCCAGGAAAGTCTGCAAGGTTCTTAGGGTTCCTTTCATCTCACTTCAATTCAAATGGTAGAAGTGGGAGAGCCAGACTTGTTAAAAGATTAAGGCGAAGATGGTGGCCTGTCTCTTTCTCAAATGTATGTGTCACTGATCTGGGTTGGATAGCAGCTGCTTGCCTTTGAGAGGTCTGCTAACTTTGAAAAGCTTCAGCTTCATTATCTGAAGACTGAAGATAACAGCTATTTCTTTGAGTGACTGTGAGGATTAAAAACATAGAGACTTTACACTCAGGTAACCAGAAGGCATTGAGTATGTGACATCTTGCATCACTACTATTTCTATAAGGTGGCGTACTATTTATTTACTTTCATTTTTTTCTTTTTGGGGATCATCCCGAGCCAGCTGCAAGCATGGAAAGTGCCTTGACAACTGTACACTCTGGGCCCATAAAGTGGCTCCCCTCTCTGGCATGAATATCAAGAGGATAAGGCAGATGTAATGGCAAACAAAATGAGATGGCTAAAGCACTTTTTTTTTTTTTTATCCAAAGGACAAAGTTTTTCTTAGAAAAAGTTGGCTAAAGAACCAAGGTGACATGCAAAAACAGTGTTTGGCATCCAAGGAGTTTTCCTATGACACAAAGTGAAGTTTAACACCCTGACAATTCTTCGGGGGGAATCACTGGTGACATGTCAGTAAAGAACCCCTGAAAATGCCCATCCTTTTCCTTAAAACTGCTACTCATGTTGATGAGTATGTGTTGTTCTTTTTGTCTTTGGAGTCCAGGAAGAGTATACATGTGAAAACACTACCAGTTAGAAATATCATTCATTTTCAACAACTCAAGAGAAAAAAACAACATCCCACACAAAAGTGAGAAAAGCAAACAAATCTCCTCTGGCAGCATGGCTGAGAACATATAATTTCCAAAATACTTTTAAAAAGCCAAATAAAGTGGATCACAAGGGAGGGGGCAGGTAACAACACAGATCTGCTTCTTAAAATCATGTATCTTTTCCTTCTGAGTTTAGTCTTCCTCCCATTCCACCCATTCCCTCCATATTCCTCTGCCTCCTCTAAGATCTGTATATATGTGTATGTACATATGTGTATATATAGGAAGAAGCCTGATGCTTTTGCTGATGCTGATGAAAACTCAGCTGCAAAGGACTGATTCTGCTAAGCAGATGTTTTGTGTTATCTCGGTATGTTCCTCAAGAAAGTGTCTGCTCATCACGCCAAGGAAAACAAACCCGTGCAGCAAGACTTTGTTCCTTTGCCTAAAAAATAAAAAGTCCCTAAACAAGCTGACAGCTGCAAATGGTTAGAAATAAACTGGCTGCTACTCGATTCTCCACCTCCCTCTGCCCTTCCCTGGTCTCCCTTCTGTTTCTCGCCAACCTATTATCACAGCGGTTGGACTAAAAGAAAGGAAAAATAGACTAGCATGTGATTATATGCTCTAAGCAGATTGTTACTTTTTTTTCAGACATGCCATTTTCAGAGCAGAGAAAGTGCTGTTTCAGCCACCCAAAGGAGCAACTGTACATACAGTTTGCTTGCTTGTCAGGCTTCCTTCTCTCCTTTCCAGAGCTATTTCCCTAAGGTTGGCGGTCGTTCCTTATAGCTTTCCCCATGACCACTTTCACCTCTTTCATGAACAAGGACACAAAGAAAAACCACAGCAAAGTAAGAAAGAGATTCACTGTGGACTGAAAATAAAAGTCACTAAAATGAACTCTGGCTAGTGGAAAGCTGCCTGATTCAGACCTAGATGTGTATCAAATGAACCAAGAGAGACTGAGTGAGACAAGAACAGGATGTTAATCAACAGCATTAGTGCTGGAAAGTTAGGCAGAATTATAAGTACTTTCATCAGGAGCCCCATTTAAAATGTGAAAAATAACCAAATCTGCTTGACGATATATACATAGCACTGTATCTTCACAAATAAAAAGTTTTCCCTTATTTGATAGCAGGATCTTCCTTCCAATATGTGAAAAACAACTATTAGCAAGTTTTGTCTGAATAAGCTTCAACTCACAAACACTTCTCTAGTTCCAGCTACTATGTCCTCTACTTTCTTTACTTTTGGACTTCCAAAAGTAGCTTCCCCTATTTCCTTTACTTTTGGACTTCTCCAATCTCCAACCAGGTGAAAGGTGGATGACCTTGCTAATATGTAAATCTAACCAGAATGCCTAATTTTCTGCATATAATTCTATCAAACACAGTAGAAGATCACTGTTGTTTATACACAAGCATTTTTCTGCCACTTATTCCTCCTAACCAGCTATTCTCTTTTCAGGTTTGTGGAGCTTTAATTTTTACTATCTTCTGGGAAATGCTCCTGATTTGCTTTCCAAGATATAGTATGTAAAGAAAAACTGGCAGACACTTATATTAGTCAGGTGATAGTCAATAAATAGCAGGCTGGTGATATATGCCTTCGACAACCTATGATAAAAACTTCACTTCACCTCTGTGATCTTCCTTGCCCAATCACATTCATTAACCACAGTCAAAGCCTGAGGAAAACACTAAAAACAAACAAATAAAAATAAAGGACATTCCACAAAGATCTAACTGGTATAACTCAAAATTGTCAAGGATTTTAAGAGCATATAAACTTTCAGAAAACATGTCAACTAAATATAATGTGATATCCTGAATTGAGTTCAGCAACAGGAAAAGAACTTAAGAAGGAGTTGCAGTGATAGCACAGTGATAGGGTGTTTGCTTTGCATGCGGCAACCTGGAGCAGATCCGAGTTCATCCTGGGCACCCCAAACCTGCCAGGAGTGATTTCTGAGTGCAGAGTCAAGAGTAACCCCTGAGTACCACTGGATATGATCCAATCCTCCCCAAAAAGGAACATTAGGAAAATAAAAACAATAAAATCAGGATACTGTGTGTTGCTTAATACATATGTATATACATTGATGCTAATTTCCAACTGTGACTTTTGAAAATGCCTTTTGAATACAAATATATATTAATATTATATAAGGCATTATCAGTGTGGGAAATTGGGTGAGAGATTTAGGAGAACTCACTATACTATATAATCTAAAACTATCCTCAGTGAAAACTTATATTAAAAAATAAAAATCTGCAGGCCATAAATATTCAGTTGAATCTGGGGCTCTGAGCTGTACCCTTTGGTTCATTCCCTGATATTTCCATGATTATTGATTAAACTCTAATAGTATTGTCTTTGCAGTTTCGGAGTTCACTTCACTTGTTAATGAAGGTGACAGCAGAAGGCTCTTTAGAGAGAAACTCCATGAAATCATCCAGATTCCCTACTAGGAAGCTGGCCATGCAGCAGGGTCAAAACAAAGATGTACAGTTGAAAGTTATTCTTGCCACAGAGAACTAAAGAGTTAGTTATATTTTACTGACCTTAGGGGATGGCCGACCATGGGAGAGACATTTGGGTACTTGGTGGAGTGAAGTGGATACCTTGATGGTGAGTGTGGTATTGGAGCAAATTATATACAAAACTATCATTAACAGCATTATAAGTCATAACAATCAATAAAGGCTAAAATTTTATCTTTGGGGTTTGGAGTGATAGCACAGTGGGTAGGGCATTTGTCTTGACTGCAGCCAACCGTAGTTTGATCCCTGGCATCCTATATGGTCCTCTAAGCCTAGTAGGAGCAATTTCTGAGTGCAGAGAAGGAAGTAATTCCTGAGCACACTGGGTGTGGCTCAAAACCTCCCCCCAAAATATCTTTGCCACATAAAATTTTCCACCATGGACTATTCATTTATGGAAAAAAAAAGCTTTTACTTATTTGGGAAGTACGAGTTATTGTCCATTCAGCAATAAACAAAAGACTTACACTGGACTGCTAAAGAACATGATCATCTATGTATGCCAGGCAACATACTGACCCTATGTTATCTGTCCTCTCCCAGGGACAGAGATACCTGGTTCCTTATTTCTCTTTTTCTTCAATCTTGTACTACAATGGGACTTCTGAAGAAATGAATTTTCCCTTTAATTCTAACATAAAATAGCTGTGGAAAGATAAGAAAATTACTTTTAAGTCTATGTATATGCATGGTTTTAAAAAAGTGAAATTAGAATCATCCTATAGATGATTATATATCCTATAGGAAATATATTTTCCTTTTCACTCCATATTATACTATATTATAACATCATGAGTATTACGCAGTTTTTTTTTTTTTGGTTTTTGGGTCACACCTGGCAGCGCTTAGGGGTTACTCCTGACTCTATGCTCAGAAATCACCCCTGGCAGGCTCAGGGAACTATATGGGATGCCGGAATTTGAACCACTGTCCTCCTGCATGGAAGGCAAATGCCTTACTTCCGGTTATCTTGCCGGCCCCAAAGTTTTTGAGTAATGTATTGTCATATATCCATTACAGAGGTTTAACAATTATCAAAGATAAAATAACCTTTGAGTGACTTTTTGAGTATATTTTGAGCAGTTAATTTCTGACAATTTACCATGGTTAGATTTTTAGCAGTGAGGCTAATTCTATAGATTAGTGAATAGTTCTTGTACATTTTATATTTTAATTCAAAATAGATTTAAGTTTTATGTAGAAAATCAAATTTTTCTAAATCTTGAAATTAAATGAGTGGGCTTTATTTATAATACAGTGTCCTTTTTCCTGTCACACGATTGCATTTCCCAGCAGTGTTGTAAATGTTTCACTTGGAAAAGCACTGACATACAACTGAAGAATCGAATCTGTAAACAGCAATTACTAGTCTTTTTTTCTGAGTACAGAAGTGGTTCTTAGCTCTAGCTACATATTAGCATTATCTTGGGATCATATTTGAAAAAAAAAAAGAAAAAGAATGGCAGTATCCCACACAAAAACAATTAAAACACTCCAGATCATTCCACAGTACTTGAGAAACACTGGACTATAGAAGTGCTATTTTTTTAATTGGGGGAAGGATGCTCTGGGGGCTAAAGACAACTGTTCAGGGGCTTGTTTATGTCTTAGTGCTCATGGGTCACTTTTAGCAGTTGTTGGGGGACCATAGGATCCAGGATAAAAAATCAGGGTGTCCTCTGTGCCAGGTTTGCCCTCAGCTTTGTTGAGCAATATCATTCCGATAATAGTGGAACCAGCAATGAATAGTTACTAACTTTATGGGAGAACAAATTCCAGATCCTGATCTAGTCACTGATTTATCCTTGTGTGGGACAAGAATAAGAAATCTGTGATCTAAGATGTCTTGATACATGCTAAAGTTTAAAAACTAGTGTTTTCCCTATTTTTATTTTTATTTATTTTAAAAATAATATCTTTATTTAAGCACCATGATTACAAACATGTTTGTAGTTGGGTTTCAACTATAAAAAGTAACACCCCCCTTCACCAGTACAACCTTCCCACCATCAATGTCCCCCTATCTAGTGTTAAAAACTAGTGTTTTCCCTATTTTTATTTTTATTTATTTTAAAAATAATAGCTTTATTTAAGCACCATGATTACAAACATGTTTGTAGTTGGGTTTCAGCTATAAAAAATAACACCCCCCCTTCACCAGAACAACCTTCCCACCATCAGTGTCTCCCTATCTCCCTTCTTCCCCACTCCCTACTCTTCCCTATTTTTAGGCCAATGATTTTTTTCCTTTCTATTATTCCCATATTTTTCTGTACCTATGCAAAACAACAACAACAACAACAACAACAACAAAAACCCTGCGACACACACCTTTTTAAAAATTTTATTTTATTGTATTTTTTTTATCTCATTTTAAATCAGGTCTCCAGCCTATTTCATAGAACCTTGGAACACGGGTTACTTTAATTTATCACATATTCCAGCAATTTTTCTTTAAAACTAAGTAGAAAGGAATAAAGAAAGATTGGGGGTCAGGGGCCGAGTGGTCTCGGGTACATTAGTGGGGAAATAAATAAGGACAGAACTAAATATCCACATTAAAGTCAATCATAATAGAATCAAGGGACCTAAACTTTAACAAAATAAACTCACAGGGGGGGCCTGTTATACTGGCAGACCAGGGGACAAAGGGTGATAATATAGGATGCACTCTGGGTCCATTGGTAGAGGGAGGTTGACACTGGTTGAGGAAAGGGTCCTGACTTATTGTATATATGAAATTCAATTATAAAGAACTCCGTAGATCACAATTGCTTCAATAAAATACAACTTTAAATAAATAAATAAACAAACAAAAAATAACTAATGTCTTTCAGCTGCAAATGTGACTCAGGGAGAGTACATGTCATGCATGTCTGAGGTCCAATGTATGATAGCAAGCACTGGAAAAAAATCGCCTAAAAGTAAAATAATAAACAATAACAACAGAGTGACATAAAATATTCTCTTTTTTTGTATTTCTAAATTGAGGATACCTTTGTTTAATTAAGAAATGATTTACTGAAGATTTATAGAGTCTACTGTCAAATGTACTTAAAGTACATTTAGTACTTATAGGTCATTGTGTTGTGAAGAGTAAATGGGGGAGAAGTAATAATGAAAGCTATTTTCCAACATAAGTAAATTTTGATCAGTACTTGTTATTATTACTCATCAGAGACACCATTAAGTAGTCAGATCAGAAAGGAAGCTTTAGAAGTAGAAAAAGTTGACTGATCTGGCAGTCTGAACATCCAAAACAGATGTATGCTTCCTGACCCATGTCAAGTCCCAGGCATGGATTTAGATTACACTTACTGTTGGCATGAACATATGAATCTCCCAGGATAAGACAATAAATCATTCTCTCAGGAGCTGTCTTCAAAAAATGGAAATACTAAAAATGGCTAGAGACATGGACTTGGTCATCTGGATCTGAAAACTGCCAGCTATGAGAGGGAGAACTAGAAAGGGGAGAGGAACAACTTACTCCCTAACCAGTGTTCTCAATGGGAGTCAAAAGAAACACCTGGGGGCTCATTAAAACAGCACACTGGGCAGCACCCCAGAGTTCCAGCACATACAGGGTGGGGTCTGAGGTTTGGCACTTCTAATAAGTTCCCAGGTGAGGCTTGTACAGCTGGTGGAACCACACTTTCCATGCCAAAATGAAACTTCCTGAAGTCAAAAGACAACATTGAATGAACCATGACTTATAAGAGCTAAAAGGGAAAAAAATCTCTCTACCACTCTGTATTTTCACCATAAATTCAAAATTCCTCTTTTAGAGAGGAAGGAGACACACTCAGTTGTGCTCAAGACTTTCTCCTGGTTCTGCACTCAGGGCTCACGCCTGTCAATGCTTTGGGGAATCATATGTGATGCTACAGATTGAACCTGAGTTAGCCCTGGTGCAAGGCAAGCACCCTACCTGTTGTACTATCTCCCCATCCCTCAAAATTCCTGTTGATGTGTATATTTAGATCCACCTTGGAACAGGTTTGCCAGTTTTATAGAAGATTCACATCTTCATGTGAATCCTAGTAACAGGACCCAAAGAAGGGACTAGAGTGGAGGGATAATATTCGGTGGTGACAACCCTTCTGCTCTTCTCAAAGGTGACAGTGGTGGAGCAAGGAGTCATTCACCTTTGTACCTTCTCTTCTAGGAAGCTGACATGTGTTGGTCACTTAGTATATACTAACTGTACTGGATGATATAGTGTAGACCAAGGTGCCTAAACCAGAACCAAGATATTCCAAGGGAACACAAGCGAAACTGTACAAATATCAAGGGAAGGGAGAGCAAAGTCACTTGACTAGATGGTAACTTGTAGGATGGGATTGGGGACCCAAGAGGAAGACAGGATCAAAAGGGATTCATGGCAGTTCAATCAGGTAGATGTTACTTGTACCCCAATGTTAAAGATGAAAGAACAGAGGTTAAGCTAATTTTTCTAAAAATATACAGAATAAGAATCTTAAGATAGCATATATAAAAATTTTTGCCTTTCTATCTATAGCTCACACATCGGGGAATAGATATCTCGACTCCCTACCGAAGGGGCATTCAAAAACAGATGACTTGGAATATTGCTGAAGTGGTGAACAGATGAAAAGTGGTTTTCATCTCTGTTTGCAAAAGGATGATCGCCTTTTTGTTCACAGAAAACATTTCCAGTTTGTCATCTCCCCTTCCAGTTCCTTGGTTCCCAGGTGTAATTTGGGAATTAGAATTTTTAAAGCAATTCTCAGGGATTCTGAGGTAGCCACAGAAAACTGTTGAGGTTAATTTTTATCTGAGAATCTGGCTGCAGAAACTGATGTAATAAAGAGCTAGATCTTCAGGATCAGTGCTTAAGTTAACAGTGGCAGCAATACTTGTTAATTGTTGGGTGTCTGTGTGCAAAGACCAGTGCCATACCTCCCCAAGTCCTCATAAAACCCCATGAGGTAGGCACTACGGTTATCTGGTTTCATAGAGAAAGATAAATTTCCAAGTGCCAGGTTACACCACAATGAGTTAAAGAAAGCCTTCTGTGGGCCAAACAGGTGATACCTTTTCTCCTTACTGAAGGAGAGAGCAAAAGTGACTTGATTAAAAAAAAAAAAAAAAGAACTGTTCAAAATTAGTCCTGAATAACACCCACTAACCAGGGTAGGAGGAAAGAAGTAAAGAAGGAACAGCCATGCTAACATTTAGAACAGAACAACATTTTCCACTGTAGCCATAACTGGAAAGCATTGAAAAAAACTATAAGGGGGAGTGGTAGCTTCAGGTACAATTGAGAGGCACTTTCTGTTTGCTTAAGGAGGGTAAATTTCTAGGGGGTGATTGAGCAAGTTTATGAGTCTTTTTTCCCCTTAAAAGGGAGGAATAGAAGAAATAATCTAATTTAGACCTAGACTAATGTTCACCTAGACCAATGTTCTCAAAAGGGAACAAAAATAAATCTCCAAACAACAAAAATGGTACAGTGCAGGAAGCACCAAGTGAATAAGACAGAGTCTCAGACATTGAACTGACAGTAAGAATGGAAAAAGTTGCAACACTCTTAGGCATAAATCTAGACATTTCTTCAGTCTAAAGGTATTATATTTTGTTTTCATATTTTAAACTTTTCAATACAGCATTCTGTGAGGTTTTTCTTACTGCCACCCACTTCTTTTTAGAAACCAAGACAGAACAAAAATTATGCCTTAAAAATGGTTTGGTTCTGTCTTAAAATGTTCCAACCAAATTAAGTGTATTATTGACATAAGGGTTAAAACATTAACTTGGGTGAAACTACTAATGTGCTAATTAAACAGAACCTGCATGTGCCTTTCTGGGAAAAGCTGGGTCACCCTCTATTGCTTGCAAAGCATGTCTAAATCTTACCCACCATGTGGTCTAGAGGTTATTGCCAGGAGGGCAGCCACAGTGTAGAGCCTTTCTGAACCAAGTAAGTTTTCATTTCCTTTCTAGAGTCTCAACATCTTAGGAGGCTCAAGTGAAAAAAAAAAGAGAGAGAAGGAATATTTGTACTGTAAAGTTAAACTAACTACATATTAAACTAACCTTCTCATTTGACTACGCAAAATGGATGTTGTAGGCATATCATATCCCTTCTTTGAATTTAGGAGCATTGGAGGCTACCTTGGTCTAGCTTCCAGACTCTTACCCTTGTTGTTGAATGATTTTCTATCTCCAAATTGATAGCCACTTATGAGATTGGTTGACACTCAAAGAATATTGGGACTGCAACCCCAAAAAAGATCATTGGTTGTCTTCCTACCTTCAGAAACTGAATTTAGTCTGGGAGTGGGATGTGACTAAGGACTTGTCACATTTTTAGTCCCAGATATTACCCAGGAAACTTCAGCTGTCTTTTCTTGCATTTACAATTCTTCAGTAATTTAGAATCTGTGTCTCAGACTACTGCAAGCATAGAGGAGTCACTGAGGTAGAAGTGAACAGGGAAACTTTTCTTCCAACCTATCCTCCTTATCAATATTCAAGTTGTAGGTAGGGGCCAGAGCTGTGGTGTGGAGCGGTAAGGCATTTGCCTTGCTGGCGCTAGCCTAGGATGGATTGTGGTGCGATCCCATATGATCCCCCAAGCCAGGATTGATTTCTGAGTGCATATCCAGGAGTAACCTGGGTGTGGCCCCAAAAAGCAAAGAAAGAAAGAAAACAAAAGGATAAAGAAACAAAGAAACAAACAAAAAATCAAGTTGTAGGTAGAATTTAAAGCTGGAGAACTCCTGGCCCAAGAGATTTTTCCTGTACCTTCCAGACCTAATGTTCTATGATTTCAAGACTCTTATTTCCTGCATCCCAACTCCATGGCTTAGGGCAAAGAAAATTCACCTAATAAATCAAGACGCATTTGAGATCCTTTGTGTTGACTCACACAACTTGTTCCTTGGTTTCTACATAGGGTGAGAAAAGAGAAAAACAAGAATTCCTTATACCTCTCTTTCCTAAGAAATAACAAAACATCCATTCGAGATGAAAGGCTTCTAGGAGACACTTTATAATGCTTTATACAGAACTGGAAAAAAGAGGGTGCTTCCTGCAGGGATATAAAATGATCCTGTTAGAGCCTGACAACAGTATTTTTAAATTTCCAGGCTTGGTGCTATGTGATCTAGAGCGGAAAAGAGGAAACAAATGTGCTGGGAATGAAAAATGGTCATTAATATACATCTATTATGTGAAGTAGGAAGAATGTGATGATCTGGGACTCAAGCCTGCCCACTCTCACAACCTGGCACATAGATACTTGGATATGTTCTTCACCTCTTCATGCCCAGACTGCAAGAAAGATGATACAAATTCATATATATCGACACTCGCATAACAGAGCCTGGCTAGAAAAGAATTTGCTGTTATTCATCGGCTTCTCAAATTCTTCATCTCATTTTGATCTTTATAAAGTGAAAAGGAGCCTAGTTTTACAGTTTGAAAAAATGTGACACTGGGGCCGTAGAGATAGCACGGAGGTAAGGCATTTGCCTTGTCTGCAGAAGGTCGGTGGTTCGAATCACGACATCCCATATGGTCCCCCAAGCCTGCCAGGAGCGATTTCTGAGCACAGAGCCAGGAGTAACCCCTGAGCGCTGCCGAGTATGCCCCAAAAAACAAAACAAAAAAAATGTGACACAGATACTTTATTGAGGATCATGTAGAGAGTAAGTGGTCATTCAAACTTGGGCTTAAATAATTGCAAGTCAGTCTCAGTGGTGTGATATGGATTAGACCAATAACACAGACTAGTGAAGATAACATGAGAGAAGGATAGGGAGTGTGTCCTGGATGGCTCCTTAGTCAAGTCTAGATGATGAGCAAATTGCTTGTGTGGAGATATGACTGAACAAGGATACTTAACAAAGAAGGTTCTTTCCTTTGAAACCATACAGAGCAGTTTTGTCAGTCTAGTGAGTCAGTGTCTGGTAAATATGTATTCATATTATTTGAAGAGTGTCTGATTTCCATATAATGTAAAAGAGTGTTTGGTAAACAAGTATACATATATATTTCTTACTCAATGCTGGCAGACTTCTTTCTATTTTTTTGGGGAGCCACACCTGTTTGGCGTTCAGGGGTTACTCCTGGCTATGCGCTCAGAAATCGCTCCTGGCTTGGGGGGACCATATAGGACGCTGGGGGATCGAACCACGGTCCATCCTACGCTAGCGCTTGCAAGGCAGACACCTTACCTCTAGCGCCACTTTTCCAGCCCCCAGACTTATTTCTTAACTCATTATTTATATTGTGATCTACCCAAAATATAGCAAACATCTAATAAATGATATGGTATCTTAGTACTGTATGTTGGCATGAGGTTAATTAATTTACTCAAATTATCAAGCCTCTGAAATTGCTCTCACAAGGCTAGATATACCTTTAAAACAAAATGTTATTTACTCTAACTCTTTCTTAGGATATTTCTTGGTGTAATTAAAAGGCTCTAAAAAAAGTCTACAGTAAAAAAAAACCTACTTAAAAATTTAATGCAGTATCTCCTAAGCCTACTTGATCACAGAACCTTTATTGGGGGAGTACGGGATACATGGCTGTGTTACTCCTGACTCTGCATTCAGGCAATGAAATCCTCCTGGCAGTGCTTGGGGGACAATATGGGATGCAGGGGATAGAACCTGGGTTGGTCATGTGTAAGACATTGCCTTACCCACTGTGGCTCCAGAACTTTTTCTTTTAACATCAAAGTAATTCGAGGGAAATACTAAAATTCCTCATTAAATTTTTATTCTCCTACAACTGAGAAGGTAATTGCTCGTACTTTCCTGGTAAGAAAATAGAAACTAATTCAGTAGGTGATAGAGGTTAATTCAGTTTTGACTTTCAGGTATAAAAACATTCAGATTTCCAAACTACACTATAAAAGCCACCATTCCAGGCATTACCTTTTACTTTCATTTAAAATATACATAGGTAAAATTCAGAGTTAGAGGCTTAAATGTTCTGGCCAAAATCACAGAGCTGGTCAGTCTCAAAAGGGAATTAAGTCTAAATTCACTAACACCTTTAAATCTGGAAACAGAAACAAGTTATCATTTGTCATAACTAGTTTAAGTGCCTGAACTAAGAAATGGAGCAGCAGCTGAACTCTTGGTGGCATTTACCATTAGGTCCAGAAACAGCACTGGGGAGATTCTGCTATTTCAGATTTAGTGTATAAAACAATCTCAGTCCATTTATTTTTAGCAACTCACTAGCACATACTTCTTTGGACCAATGATAAAAAAATCTGGTCACTTGGCAGGTAAAATCTGCTCTCATTAAAAGTAATTGTTCTGCAGTGAGTCTTATTGTTCATGGGAAACAACACTCAGTGGAGATGAACCTGTGTTATGATTGAAATATACCCATAGCATTGCTTCCTCTGTCAACATCTCTGTCCATCCAGCACTTACCCCTTACATTTGAGTGTCAGACAGAACCTGACCAGCTCTTTCCAACTACCCCCTAGTACAGATCCCCTCCCCACAATCCCCATTCTGCAAGCAACAGCTGAAACAAATGATTCCTTTTGTTCATATAGCTGGGGTCTGAAACTTGAGAGGAAAGTGGGGCAAAGGTGAAAAGGTCAAACTGGTATTCGATCCACAGCCTCCTGCCTCCAGTCCCTCCACCATAAACCACATTCATGTCTCTCAAGATACATGGGTCTGTCAAGCATCCCTTGACAAACGGAAGCAGGATGCATCTGGAGAGCACTCAGGCTAATGGTCTAAAAATGAATATCAGCCAAAACCATGAAGTTAATGCTCATAGTTCTGCCACAGGGCAGGAAGCAGGCAACAAGGGTTGAAGGGAGAAATGGTAGAGTCTACATGTATGAGTGAGGTGATGGGTTTGATCACCCTCCACCACCTCCCCATACAGTGTAAATGCCTAAAGGCATTTCTAGATGATTTTCTTGCCTAGAGTCAAAATACTCCCCTGAATTTGAATACCTACATACTTTTTTTTTTTTTTTTGGTTTTAGTTGTAGGATTACACCCTAGAGTGCTCAGGGAACCACATGCAGTACCAGGGTAGAACCAGAGTGACCCACGTGCAAGGCAAACATCTAAACCACTGTACTATCTCTCTAGCTCCCATTCAACTTTTAAAAATGAAACAGATCAACAGGCTCATTTCCACATCCTCTGAGCCTGTACTTGCTCCCCTACCCTTACCAGTAAGATTAAATTCCTTGTTGTCATCTCTGGGGCCTTTTTGGAAGCAAACCAGAATGCTGTCTCTTCTAGCTAAGTCCCACTGCATCCTTTGCTCAGTGTCTGCTATATTAATAGCCCCAGCTCATCTCTCACACTGCTCACTGAATGAAGACAGGCAGAAAAGGAAAAAAGCAACTCCCAGTCTAATCTCTCAGGGAACTAACAATGAAGATTCTGTTTCAACACAGCAGGAAGACAACAAACCCAATGGGTAAGACCACTAAGTTTAATGAACAAAAACAGTGACACGGAAGGTTCAACCAGCATCAACCAGCACTAAATCCTCAGAGAATGACTTTAGTGGTTCTACTGTGAGGATGTTAAATGAGCTCAGAGAAATGATGACACAGGTAGTTCGCAAAGCACAAGAAAGTATGAGAGCTGAAATGAGAAAAGTACAATCAGAAATGACAGAAATGAAGAGTATGATAGGAGTATACAAGGTCTCAGCAGCATCGTAACAGCAGCTGAGGAATTGACTGAGAAACTCCAAGTTGAGATGAAGAGAAACCTCTAGAAAACAAATGAAGATAGAGAAAAGTCTGAACCAAATTTTTCGCAGATGCAAATGCAATATGTCCCTGACCAGCTATCTTCCTGGTACCTCTAGTTAGTTCTTTAAGAACGTCAAAGCGTACATATTGTATATTCATTATATTCACATATTACTTTCTAGTAAATAATTTAATAATCTTAAAAGTAACAAAATAATACAAAAGTAAAACAGGCCATTCAAAAGAAGAATGAGGGGGTGGAGGTGAGATAGTACAATAGGTAAGGTGTTTTCCTCACATGCAGCTAGTTTAACCCCTGACACCCAAATGGTCCCATTAGCTCCACCAGGAGGGATTTCTGAGTGATGAGCCAGGAGTAACCTAGCATCACTGGGTGTGGCCCCACACAAAAGAATGATTATGTTTATCAAATTCAGCTTTAGTTATTAAATATTTACTCAATAGTTCAAGAGTGTAATGCCATGTGCTAGGTTCCCTGGAACAGTGACAGTAAAATAAAGAAGGTAGGACAGATTAAAGTTGGTTTTGAAACTATTTTATAGACTTTCAAAGTTACTGAAGGGGCACTGATGAAATCTGTGGTGAGAGGCTGAAAATAAGGGCTTACTTTTTTTTTTCCAATGCAAGGAAGTCTACTTCAGTCTTGTATATATCATTGCAAGAAACTTGTTGGAAGGCTTAATGTCTTGGTGTTTATAAGTCCCTTTGGGAATATTTAAGCTATTTTCTGTAGGACTTGTCCAGGAACATGACTTAATAAGCATGCAAAGACATATGCCAATATTGCATGCCCTAATGGGTTCTGGCAGAGGAAACACATATTAACAGTTAGTTGAGAGCTTTTGAGTGTACCCAATCTCTCCTTAGGCTTGGCACTGCATCAAGCACCTACTTGCTCCCTTTAACAGCTTGCTGTGGCAGCTGCAAAGATGAGCCCTAAGGCATCTTGAAGTTGCTAATGCATCTCTACCAATGATTATGGCAAAGGGTGCCTCTAGGCTTGGTGCTCAGGAACAAGAGGCTAGAAAGAGAATTGAGAGACACTTTCCTATAGACATGTTTAGGGAAATGACATGTTCAGTCTTGTGAACTCTGGACACCTGGGTTGCTGCATAAACATAAAAGAAATACAGATAACCCATCCTACTAATGTGTTTCCTTAGGCCCACAGAAATCAAAACATAGCAACACTGGATGCCTGAGAATGTGTTAGAAGTTCAAGTTTTGCCCCATCACTGCCTCTACCTAGACCAGGTGACCTGGTTTCTTTAGACCATTATTCTCTTCTCTTTCATGAGCTTTGACTGTGACTGTTCATGTTTGGAAGGGCTAGGGGTTCAGCTATTCGTGTGAGATAATAAACATATTAGGTAGACCTGTTATCCTAATATCTAATATTCTAAGATACTTGTAGTATGTTAGTCATTTTGACTATGATTATTATTCTTAACTGAGCTTAGAAAAATGTTCTACCACATTCATGGTTTTATTCTAGAAGTACTGCTTATCAAAACGCTCATCAAAAGAAGACTGAAAGGATTGTTATGTTGGTGGGAATTCTGAATCTTCTTAAGTAAATGAAGGAAATTTTTCTCAGATATTAGAATGCATAGATGCAAGACATTTTCTCCTTAGAGATCCACCATCTGAAAGTTAATTTTGGAGGAATTTTAAAATCTATAAATGTAGCAGACACAGGATCCAGTATAACTCTAAATCAGTTCTCATTACATTGAGCCAGACAATGAGGCCCAGTCAACACAAGTTCCAACACACTTTTTTTTATTAATTAGAGGACTTGCATTTCACAACATATTTTGAAGGAAAGTGTCATTTGCTTATCTATCCAAGGGCCACAGTAATAAAGAATTAGACTCAGGTTATATCTCTCATTCAGATACATTTCCTTCTGCAATCTTCTTGCTTCTTGAGGAGTGTAGGTAAAGAGTATGTGTGTTCATCCCTTCTAAATCACATAAATGTTAAACAGTGTAATTTCACAGCAATTGCCACAATAATGAAAATGTTTGTATTGGCTTCTTTGTGCAATCCAGAACAAGAAGAAAAGGTGGTAGAGTTGCTTCTAGGTGTGAAAGATAAAGTTAGTAAATTGTGAAAATAAATTCCTGTGACTCAGTGAAATCTGTGGCCTAATGAAATCTGTTGTCTAAGAAAACTAAAGTTAGATGTTTCCTTTAAACAAGATAAAGGCAAAGAAATATATGAATAAATTATTATCCACTTAAAATATTTATCAGCATTGGGAATTACAATTTCTAAAATTCTGTCAATTATGGAATAGTGCTGAAGAGAATTTGTAAATTGAGAATTATGATTAATAATGAAAGGACCACAGCACAGCAGGTAGGTTGTGCATGTGCCAACCAGGGTTCAATCCCATATAGTCCCTGGAGTGATTTCTGAGCACAGAGCCAGGAAGCTACTTTGAGCACTGATGGGTGTGGCCCCCCAAACAAAACAAACAATGAAAGGAGAGGAGCCAGTGCAATAGATACTACAGTAGGTAGGATGCTTGCCTTGCAAGCAGCTGGCTGAGTTCTGTCCCCCAGCATCCCAAATGGTTCCCAAGCCTATCAGGAGTGACTCCTGAGAATCACTGAGCAATAGCTGAGAGAGAGAAAGAGAGAGAGAGAGAGAGAGAGAGAGAGAGAGAGACAGAGAGAGACAGAGAGAGACAGAAAGAGAGAAAGGAAAGAAAGGAAAGGAAAGAAAAGAAAAGAAAAGAAAAGAAAAGAAAAGAAAAGAAAAGAAAAGAAAAGAAAAGAAAAGAAAAGAAAAGAAAAGAAGACAGAAAAATGAGGGGAACTGAAGTTCTTGCCTTGCACATAGCTGACCTGGGTTAGATTTCTCAACTACCAGATATGTCCCCTGAGCCCCACCAGGAGTGATTTTTAGGCTCAGTCAGGAGTCATAAGCCCTGTTCTCCAGTTATCTCTGCTCTCACTCTGATGGGAACTGGGAAGGCAGCTGTGACAACTTCTACTCTCTCCGGGCTCTCTGGACTCATCTCTGCAGCTAGGGTCAGCTATCCTTAACTGTACCTCTGCACTCACTACTCACTCTCTGGAATCCTCTTTAATCGGGGTCGAAACAAAGCTGACTGTATCAAAATCTACATATATACACAGGTATTCAAACTCTCACTATTTTGTCTAGGTTCTATTCCCAATGTTCTATTTTACCCTAATCAATTACTCATTCCTCTCCAGAGCTCCCCAAATATGCTGCTGGGCCCATAACTCCTCAGAGCAAAGGCTTAATTGTGCTTCATAGTGGGAGCAAAGCATAATACACTTAACAAAACCTCCTATGACTATCTTTCTTGTGACATCTAGTTCTCTTTGCCTTCATTATCATTTCAATATTCCAGTAACTTCTGTTGCTTGCTGTCTTCTCCTAAATATATCTTGTCCACTTTTTCTCTTTTCTGCTACTGCTGTCTTTGCTAGACCACCCTGAACAACTTCCTAAGTTACCTTCTCATTCCTATTCTTGACAATTTCGATTTAATTCTTCACACAGTGCCCTGAGTAACCATTTAAAAATAATAATTAAAGGCTATTATTCTTGACATTCTTTGATGACTTCCCACTAATGAGTCAAATAAGATGCAACTAATTAAATTCAAAGAGTGGTTCTCAGAATGGTCCCCAGATCAACAGCCTCACATCACCTGGAACTTGTACAGAAATGTACATTTCCAAATTCTACCCACAACTATGATCAAAAAGATCAATGAATGGGTCCTAGCAATCTTCAGTTTAACAACCAATTGGATGATGATTTATTTTGAAGTTTGAAATTTCTGTGACTCGGTTCCTGCCTCTCCAACATCATCTTGCTTTGCTCTCCATTTTCCAGATTACATATTAATTAAGTCAGCTTCTTTTCAATTCCACGATCATGTCAAATCTTCCAGAACAAGTCTGTACCCAAAGTGTTTTTACAGTCTTAGGCACATTTCTTATCTCCCCCTCCAAGCTTCAAGTGTAATCTAGAGGTCCCTCCTGAGACCATTCTTTCACATGCAGATCTCCGACTATACCTTGACTCCTCTAGGGATAATAATATGGTTTTCTTCATAGTGCTCCCCCCTATTTATTGTTCTGTATATTTACTTTGGGGTAGATATCCATGTTATCTGATTCCTTCACCAGAAGTGTCTACAAGGCAAGGGCCCTTACTGATTAGTTCATTGTATATTTAATAGTTGCTAAGGGATTTGGTATAGAGTAGATCAGTACATTATGGGCAAAAATGAATTAACACCTATAAGTTATTTAGTAGAATAGAGCAAGAGAAAATAGAATGCCTCCCTCCACCATTTTAATTAGGCCGGCTAACATAGAGTTGTTTTTGTTTTTGGTTTGTTTGTTTTTGGGTCATGCCCAGCAGCGCTTAGGGATTATTCCTGGCTCTATGCTCAGAAATCACTCCTGGCAGGCTCAGGGGACCATATGGGATGCCGGGATTCAAACCACCATCCTTCTGCATGCAAGGCAAATATCCTACCTCCATGCTATCTCTCCGGCCCCCACATAGTTAGAGTTAACATAACTAAATTCCACTCTTTGTCCTGTATGGTTTTATATGTAATCATAACTTATTCTTCATTCAAGTCTTGATAACATAAAGCATAGAAAGAAAGAAAGAAAGAAAGAAAGAAAGAAAGAAAGAAAGAAAGAAAGAAAGAAAGAAAGAAAGAAAGAAAGAAAGAAAGAAAAAAGAAAGAAAGAAAGAAAGAGAAGAAAAAAGAATAAAAGAAAGAAAAAGGAAGAAAAAAAGGAAAAAGGGAAGGAAGGAGAGAAGGGAGGGAGGAAGAAAGGAAAGATGGAAGAAAAAAGGAGGAAGGGAGGAAGAAAAGGAAGGAAGGAGGGAGAAAGAAAGGGAGGAAGTCAGACCAGGGAGAACAGAGGGGCCAGAGCAGTGGCACAAGTGCTTAGGCATCTGCTTTGCCCACACTAGCCTAGGACGGACCTTGATTCGATCCCCCGGTGTCCCATACGGTCCCCTAAGCCAGGAGTGATTTCTGAGTGCATAGCAAGAAGTAACACCTGACTGGGTGTGGCCAAAAAGCAAAATAAATAATAAAGGAAGAACAGAGATTAAGATGCTTCCCTTGCATGTGACTGGCCCAGTTTGATCCCAAGCTCCATATGGTCTCCAAAGCAATGCCAGGAGTGATACCTAAGCAAAAATCCAGGAATGATTCTTTTTTTTTTTTTTTTTTTTTTTTTTTTGGTTTTTGGGCCACACCCGGTGGTGCTCAGGGGTTACTCCTGGCTATATGCTCAGAAATAGCTCCTGGCAGGCAGAGGGGACCATATGGGACACCCGGATTTGAACCAACCACCTTTGGTCCTAGAATGGCTGCTAGCAAGACAAATGTGGCTGTGCTATCTCACCGGGCCCCCCAGGAATGATTCTTGAACACAGAATCAAGAGTAAGCCTGGGCACTGCTAGATATAATCCCCCAAAAATACCAAAGTGCTACTATGATGGAAGTAGAAATTACATAAATTATTCAGTGAATATTTTAATTATAATTTAATTCTTAATATAAGCTATGTACCTGACACTTGTGCCAACGTTTTATAAGCACTGTCTTATTTAACAATCATATGCGATGTATTTGGAAGAAACAATTATAGTTCCCATTAGAATAAAAATAAAAAAGCGGTTGGAGCAGTGGCACAAGGGGTAAGGTGTCTGCCTTGCCGGCGCTAGCCTTGAGAGGACCATGGTTCAATCCCCTGGCATCCCATATGGTGCCCCAAGTCAGGAGCAATTTCTGAGCGTATAACCGGAGTAACCCCTGAGCATCACTGGGGTGGCCCCCCCCAAAAAAAACAACAGAAACAAATTTTTGTCTCAAGATAATATCTGTCCAACTAGACAAAATGGGTAAAGAGAGAATCTAAGCTCTGAATGCAATGCTTAAACTCTGTTGAGAATCCTTTAACAATGATGAGAATAATACATGCTAAAGTGAAAGATTGACAGCAAATTGATTTGTCAGCTTTATCCAAATTCAGAAAGAAATTCTAGAGGAGCTCTGGGGTAGGATTGAGTCTGAGATATATAAGAAAACAAAACAAGTTTACTTTTCTGGATGGAAAGCCAAAGTGTTATAAACCTTTTGCTCACACCTATTACAGAGGAGAGCTTGAGCCAGGGATTAAGAGAAGTTTTTTGGCTGGGTTTATTCAGTTCAGAGGTGATATGGCTGGCTACCTCTCACTTCACAAATTCATCAGTGATAATCTTCTTTTATGGATATTAGCAGCATATGAAAGCTGGGGTATGGTGAGCACTACTTAACAGTCTTTCTTGGGAAGCAAGCAAGGGTTTTCCAAATTATACTGGATCCCAGATATACCTGAGACACTCCTGGAGCAATAAGTCCTTAGTTTGGTTTGTTAAATTATTGTTAGAAGTATGCTATTCATGCAAAAGAAATGTGTACTGAAAACAGTGCTCAATGAGTTTTAATAAAAGTAAAAGTTTTGGGCTGGATTGATAGCACAAAAGTAGGGTGTTTGCCTTCCATGCAACTGACCCAGGACAGACATGGGTTCCATCTCCAGCGTCCCATATGGCCAGGGTGCATTTCATGCTACCACCCCTGCTCCCAGCCTGCCAGCATAACAGGCCCACTTTAAGTTTGATTATTAAAGTTTGGATTTCATGATTTCATTGCTGACTTGGGCTTGGCTATTTAGTTCTGTTCTTTTATAACACCACCAATGCACTGAGACCACTTGCCCTTTGACCCCACTCAATTTCTTTCCTTCTCCTTGCTATAATCTGGGGCCAAAAGTGTTTGAGAAAACTCCATGTAAACCATTGCATTTTTCTATGCAGTTAGCCTAAATACAACATATAAGTGACATTATTCTGTATTTATCCTTCTGGCTTACTTCATTTAACATAATATCCTCTACTTCCATCCATGGTGCAGCAAATTGTGTGACTGCATAATTTCTTAAAACTGTAATATTCCATTGTATATATGTACCACTTCTTCAGGAATCACTCATTTGCTGTTGGACATCTAGATTGATTACAACTCTTAGCTATTGTACTGAGTACTGCAATGAATAGCGAGAGATGTGCATACATCTTTTTGGATCAGTGTTTTTCTATCCTGAGGAAAATCCAAAAGTAGGATTTCTGAGTCTTATGGCAGATTGCAATCCCAAATGTTTTGAGGAGGAGAAGCAGTATCATACAGTCTAAAAGAATTTATAGGTGGCATTTAGGGGTTACTCCTGGCTCTGCACTCAGAAATTGCTCCTGGAAGGCTCAGGGGACCACATGGAATGCTGCAATTCGAACCACCAGTCATCCTGGATTGGCTGCATGCAAGGCAAACATCCTACCGCTCTCTCTCTCTCTGTCTCTCTCTCTCTGGCCCTGACTTATAGGTTTTTAAATCTTGCAACAATTTAAAAATTTTGCAAGGAAATACAAGATCTGTTGTCACCTTTACTTTTTGGTATATATTTATTTTCTTATATGGTTCGGGCCATAACCAGCAGTACCCAGGGGTTATTTCTGGCTCTGTCCTTAGGAGTACCCTTGGCAGTGCTTGAAAGACCATATATAGTGCCAAGAACCTATCTGGGGTCAGCTGCATGCAAGGCAAGTGACTTTCCACTTGCTCAAGTTATCTCCTTAATCCTAATGAACAGGATAATGAAAAAAAATCACTTACCAAATTTTACTGTAATTGAATAAAGATAAAACCATTGCATAAAAAGATAAGACCATTATTTTAACAAGAAATGATCAAAGGTCACATAGATGAAACTAAAAAGATATCCTTCTTATCTGGTCTTCTTTTCTAGGATTTTATAATCTTCTAAGAATCATGTTGAATTTGAGAAGAATAAGGGCTTAAATAAAAAGGAGGAAAATAGGACTACTTAACTTATTGCTAGTTTTGTGTGTGTGTGTGTGTGTATGTGTGTGTGTGTGTACCCCCTTTAGTTTCTTTTCACTTACTGTTAGACTCTGCTGGCCTTTCACATTAGATAGATCCATGATACTTAATGTTATTAACCACCTGAAATAACAATTCTGATTAGGTAATTAAAAATAATGTGAAAGGCATGGAGATAAATTCCTTAAATTCATATTTAAGATGCATGTTATGTTTTTTCTCCCTATGTAGGAATAGAAAGTTTATTCGAAAGCTGAAGGGAAAGAAGTTTAGAAATTGCCTAGCTGAAGTGAAACTTAGTAGAGGACTAATTTCACTTTTTCTGTTTAAATTTATAGTAAAATTTATTTCCCCTAATATAAGTATAGGTGATTGGCTAAATGGTACAAAAACGTGTGTGTGTGTGTGTGTGTGTGTGTGTGTGTGTGTGTGTGTGTAGTGTGTAGTGTGCGCATGTGGGGAGAGAGACAAACAGAGACAGAGAGATATAAAGAGAGATGGAAAAGTTGAGTCTAGAACACCATACCACTTTCTCATTGTTTTTCATATGAATGCATGAATAAATAATCCTCATCAGAGGGTGGTACACAGATAAATATTAAGTAGTCACAGAGTTCTGCAAGAAATTTAATCACTAAAGCCATGGAGCAGCGATAGGGTGTTTGCCTTGCACGAAGCTGACCTATGATGGACCATGGTTTAATCCCCTGGTGTCCCATATGGTCCCCCACACCAGGAGCAATTTCTGAGCACATACCCAGGAGTAACTCCTAAAAAACCAAAAAAAAAAGAAAAAACTCTTACGCATTCATATTTCATGCATTATACTAAGTATTTTATTTGCATAATCACATTTCATCCATTATATAATCTGACAAACCCAAGTCTTAAGTGTTCACATGCCCAGATGACCTGGTCACCAGAGAGAGACGTATAATCAGGCTGAAAATCGAGAGCCTAAACTCTAAGCTAATTTGCTGAAAGTACCCTTCTAAGGATAAACTTGAGAATGGTAGTTTGTTTAATTTTTTTTTCTCCTCTTAAAAGAACATTGACCAGTTTTGGCTTATTCTTTCCAGAAAAGTATAAAATAAGAGTAATGGAAAAGCTCACTCATTCCTCAGTACCTAGAGCAAGAATGGTTCTATTTCTCTGGGGCAGGTGGCTCTTGTATTTGAGTACCTTTCACAATAAGTTGGTCACAGTAATTCCTACAGGAATGGATGACCTGCCTCTCTTCAAAGAGTAATCACTCTTGCCCTGGTGAACTGGACAGAAAGCAGTAGCTAAATATCCTGTCATCGAGCCTCCTCCAAGACAACTCTGGTGAGTGGTTTTTTTGGAAGTGGCTCTAATCTGTCATGTTATACAGCTTTGCAAAGACTCACTTTATTAGCTACCACCAAGAGCTAATAAAACATGTCAGGAAGTTTCTGTAAGCTGTAAAAACATTTCCAAAGGTCACTGCCGACACTCCGGACTTCAATGACTTTTTAAAGCAAAAGAAAACAGAGGCAGAAGCCTGAAGTTCCACAAGACAGAACTATCCAAAGAAGTGGCCCCAAATGAGCTGTAAAGACTGACAACTCCATGCTTCACCAGTCACTGAAAAACTGTCCACAAGGAGTCTTGAAGAATAGGTTGAAAGGCCACAAAAGGATGGTGGGAATAGTGACAGGGAAGGAAGGAAGAATATCCCCAGCTTGATCAATGAGGATTTCTTTTTCTTGATTATTTCAATACAGAATGAAGGCATCTAATAGTGATTTTTCTCACACCTTCAGTAGACTTTTTTCTAAGCAATAGTGTAGATGACAGAGAAGTGACTAATTTTAGATTAACTGGAGTATCCTGGACATTTGACTTTTTCCTACTATAATATATATGACTCTGGGAGCCAGAGAGATAGATAGTACAGTGGGTAGGGCATTTGTCTTACACAGAGCCAACCTGGATTTTCAGCATCCTATATGGTCCCTTGAATACTGCCAGGAATGATACCTTACAGGTAGTGAGATCTGAGCATCACCTGTGTGGCCCCCAAAACAAAACAAAACAAAATATGGCTCTTTCACTATTACAAAAGTGAAAATAATTTTTCATACAGTTCTGGAGATCAAACTCGCAGCATCATACATGCATCACAAGTACTCAATAGTTGAGCCACATCCCTGTGTTTTTTTAAAAGTAAGCATACTTAAAAAAAAAGTAGTAGAATACTTATAAATAGAAATAATTAGGTAACTATCAAAACTAAAAGTAAGTTTCCTGATTCATGTTTCAGGAGCCCTGATTTGTTATTAGGGATGTCACCAGATAAATGATACCAGAGACGGTGGTTCTATGGAATTAGAAACATTCATAATCATTGGGGTATCCATTCACTGTGAATAGACAATACTATTCTTATCCTTTTTCTTTTATTAATATACCTCCCTCACTTCATTTGTTGTTATCATTGTGATGTCCGAGTTGAATTCTTTATTTGCAGTGCTCAAACATGCATAGTGCAGTGTGTCACAGATCGCACACTCCCAAAAGGAACCTGAGCCCATATTAGCAGAGCTATAGGGTCCATGCTCAGCTCAGGAAGGTGGCACTATGGTGTGGGAGGAGGCTTAGTTCACAGCCTTAAGTTTCCAAGGGAGGCTTTTGTTAATGTTTTGTTTTTAATCCTAGAATATATTTTGGCTTTGAAATCTAAAATTTACTTAGGTGACACTATTACCAGAAGAAGAAGCTGAATGAAGAAAGATCATTGTTAAGTTAGGGTGCCTCCTCCAAAGACAGGCAAGTTCTGTGTGATTTTTTTTTTTTTTTTTTTTTTTTTTTTTTTTTTTTTTTTTTTTT
>PVKC010005736.1:19126-32612 GCA_004027635.1 Crocidura indochinensis | reverse complement strand
CTGCCAAGGCCTGTGGACCCAGCAGCAAAGAAAGTTCCCTCTGGAGCTATTCATAGCATTTTCCACACACCCTCGCAGAGAGGATTTAACAAGTCTCTGGTCAGCCACACTAGTGCAAGTTGAGTACAAGAAAGATTCTGAGTCTCTGAATTGTATGTATAAAAAAAAATACACCAGCTTTTTGTGGGTGGGGTTGCTGGAAAGTAGCTTTAGGGCCCCAATAGTGATTCAAGGCCAGCAGGTGGGAATCTCAAAAGTGCCCAAATTACCAAGACTACCCGTGATGCTCAGGACCTCTAGTTCCACACCCAGGTGCTTTGGAATCAGACTCATGTGGTGGTAGGAATCAGACCTAGGATTATTGTGGGTTCTCTTTCCTGGCCCCTAAAAAGCTATTCAAAGCCACTTTGCACCAGCTCCTGTTAGGGAGAGTGGGAAGCAGACTGGGCTATGGGAGAAGATCCAAGTACTGCAGAAAAAGTAAAGACTTTAATTTTCCTCCGCCAGAAACACCAGCTCCAAAACATCCCTGCATATTTGTGCCAATTGAGGCTACATGGAGTAGGATTCTTAAACCTTATTGATCAGTCCTTGGAGACAGATTCTGCCCAGAGGAGAAACTCCTCCTTTACTGTGGACATTTACTTTACGACATTTACTGTGGATCCTTCTGCTCCTTTGGCAGAAGGCAGCTCTGGAAGAGACTGAGCTGTTTGCAGCAGGAAATGAATGAGTCCACTATTCCTGAGGGAAGCTGGGTAGTACACCCAGCGTTGCTAAAGAACCTCTCCCCTCTCCAGTTCAGCAGGATGTGGGCTGCCATGTCAAACACCTCCATTTCCTACCTCCATTTCCTCTGGGCAACCCTTCTGGCATATAACGAGGTGGTTACATGAATGGTGCTAAGGACAGGAGATGCCTCCCCGGACCAGCTCCTTTCACTTGCTGGAAGCATTTCAAGAAGGAAGGCTGTGGGCAGGGGTGAGGGTAGGCCGTAGTTGAAGGAAACAACCCTTTCCCCTCCACACTCATATGTTATCTAAGCCCATCACGCTTTGAATCATGACGTTTGAAACTTTGATGATCTTCAGCCAAAAGATGTGCGTCAGACTTGCTGGCCGGACCCACCCAGGATCCACATCCTCTGGGAAAGAAGTAACCCTAGTGGGGATGTGCCCCTGACCTGGAGTGGGGGAAGCCCTCGGCAGGATGCAACTCCCGCTTGTTTCTGGCCCTGCTGTAGACTCTGGAGTCATGCTCTGCCCCTCCAGGTTGCCTGAATGGCTCACTGCCCAGTGTACTCTGTCCCTGCATACCTGAACAATGGGTCCCCAGTACCTCAGTCTGGGGCTGTACTCACCCATCTCTACATCTCTGTATCTGAATATATGGCTGTTCCTTTTTTTTTTTTTTGGTTTTTGGGCCACAGCTGGTGACACTAGGAGTTACTCCTGGCTATGAGCTCATAAATTGCTCCTGGCTTAGGGCACCATATGGAACACGAGGGGATGGAACCGTCGTCCCTCCTAAGCTAGCATGCACGAGGCAGATGCCTTAAAGCTTGTGTCACTGCTCTGGCCCTTGTTGCAAATCTTATGCATAATATATATGCATATTGTCATACCTGTTAGTGTTCAGCAATTACTCCTGGCTCTGTGTTCAGGAGTGACCCCAGCCAGTATCTGGGTTACTATATGTGGTACTGGAGACTAAACTAGTTGGCAGGCAGCATGCAAGGTAAATGCCTTAATCTCTGGATTCTCTCTCTTGCCCTGTATATTTTATTTTAAATAAAATACATGCATTTTTGTCTTGTTTAGTTTTGTTGGGGTTTATTTTTGGGTGTATTCACCTGGCAGCTTTCAGGCAAAACTCCTGGCTCTGCACACAGAAATTACTCCTAGTAGGCCCAGGAAACCATATGGGAAAGTTGGGGATTCAACCCAGGTTGACCGCCTAGGTTTACTATGCATGAGACAAATGCCCTACCTACTGTGCTATTGCTCTGGCCCTATTTTTTATTTTTTTAAGGTAACACTACTTTATAAAACTATATGTACTTTCAGGTGTTCATATTCTATGTTAATACTGGTCTTAAAAGTTTATTTTCCAGGGCCTGAGTGATAGCACAGCAGTAGGGTATTTGCTTTGCATGATGCTGACCCAGGAAGAACCTAGGTTCGATCCCAGGAGTCCCATATGGTCCCCTGAGTCAGGAGCAATTTCTGAGCGCATAGCCAGGAGAAACCCCTGAGTGTCATTGGGTGTGGCCCAAAGAGCTCTCCCCACAAAAGAGTCTACTTTCCATCTTCATAATTCAGTGAAACCCTGTGGCCCAATTTACTCCTTTCTTCAATACCTTCCTGTGACCAATGTTTTGCTCTTGGAGTCTAGGACAGCATTCTTTAAACCTTTTTTATAGCTTCAGACTGGCGTGTGTCCTACATTCACAGACTGGCAGTTTGAACCCAAGCTGTGGGCCAGTGGTTTTCAACCTTTTGACATTTGACATTTGACATGTGGACCAGCATATGTCCATGGACCTGTGTTGAACAATGTTGGTCTAGAACTTTAAAAACTATTGCTCATCCATTTCTTTTATTTCTCCATCTACCACATATGAATGAGACCAAGACAGTGAGGCTATTTGTTTAACTCATCAGACTTACTTCACTAAATGGAATACTGTTGAGTTTCAGCCACATTGCAAAAGGTAGGATTTCACAGTTGTGAGATTTCACAGGATTTATCTCTGGGAAGTGCTTCACTGTGTCTATGCACTGTAGCTTCTTCATCCCCACACACCTATAGGGGTACTTAGGTGGCTCATTGTGTCTTCATTGGGTTCCCTCCTTCTCTCAAGCATGTGTCCATCCCATAAGTCACTTTAAAACTGCTAGAAGGGGGGGCCCGGGAGATAGCATGGAGGTAAGGCGATTCCTTTCATGCAAAAGGTCATCGGTTTGAATCCCGATGCCCCATATGGTCCCCCGTGCCTGCCAGGAGCAATTTCTGAGCATGAAGCCAGGAGTAACCCCTGAGCACTGCCGGGTGTGACCCAAAAACAAACAAACAAACAAAAAACTGCTAGCAGGGGTCAGAGAGATAGCATGGAGGTAAGGCGTTAGCCTTGCATGCAGAAGGGTGGTGGTTCGAATCCTGACATCCCACATGGTCCCTTGAGCCTGTCAGGAGTGATTTTAGAGCGTATAGCCAGGAGTACTGCCAGGTGTGACCCAAAAAACAAACAAAAAAAATGCTGCTAGCAGACTCTGTTTTTATTGTTATTCTTTCTTTCATATTCACTCCTCCCAGGGGCAGTTATCATTATTTTTGTTTCTATTATTATAAAGAACCTTTTCTTTAAGTAGATGGATGGTAAACTTAAACATAAAATTCCCTTCTGAGAACAAATAGTTGAAACAGAGGAAACTGGAAGGCTAATGTGATTGTTCGTGGCAGAAGGAACTGTATTTTGCTAGTAGTTCATGTCCCCTGGGGTCTAGAGCAGACAAAGGGTACAGAATTGTGCCATCATCCCATAAACTCATTCTGGCGGTATCCACTTGATCTCTGTTGAGTTTTAAGGAGGAGGGATGATTTGTATATGAAAAAATGGAATGCAGACCTGGAGATGATGCTGCTGCGGGTGGAGCTGAGTGACTATTATCAGAGTGACTAGCAAGGGGCTGGGTCCTTTGGCAACTAGGACCCTGGAATAAGAGGTGTTATTCCAGGGCAGTTGGCTGCTTAATTATCAGTAGGGCAGCAAGGATAGAGGAAAGTAGGCAGAAGCTCTCCAGGATATGTTCTTTTGCTCGAGTGAAACCAGACTGAAAGAAGCATTATTTTGAAAAGAGGAGAAGAAAGCCCATTTAATTTTTATATGGGGCAGATTTTAATTTTATACTTATGTTTAAAATATAATAACTGAAGCTTACCACAAAGAGTGGTAAGTCCAGTAGTCCAGTTAGATAAATAACTACACTGACAACTATCATAACAATGGTAATGAGTGAGAGAAATAGAATGCTTGTCTCGAATACAGGCAAGGAATGGGGGAGGATGGAGTTGGGGGGCATTGGTGGTGGGAATGTTGCACTACTGAAGTTGAGTGTTTTTTTTTTATAACTAAAACCCAACTGCAAACACGTTTGTAATCATGGTGCTTAAATAAAGATATATATATGTATATATATATATAAAATCACTGTGAATTATTTTTGATTGGGTTTTAGGCAGACAGTGCTTCAACACCAATCTCTTCATCAGTCCACTTTTCTCCAAGGCTTTTTAATTATTTTTGTTTTGTTTTGGGATCACACCAGAGGTGCTCAGGGCTTACTCCTGGCTCTTCACTCAACAATGACTACTGGAAGTACTTGGGGACCATTTATAGTGTTTAATATCCAACTCAGGTTGGCTGATATGTGCAAGACCAGCACCTCCACTGTACCATTTCTCCAGCCCCAAAGCTTAATTCTTTCTTACTCTGACCTTGTTTTTTGCCTCTGAAACCAATCTGAGGTAGTTTTTATCATTTTTCTCAGGATACTTGAGAGAATATAAAGTGAAATCCATGAAAACTAAACTCCTAAAGGCCACCTGGTTGAGAACGCCTTCTCTTTCCCTCTTTGTTAGTGACCTTGGCTTCAAAAGGTCAGGTGTCCTCAGCAAGATGCATGAACTTTTTTAAGAATGTTTCATGATAGAACAATCATAGATACACAAGGAAATGCAAAAGTTGTCACTCATCTTTGGGAGGTTTTTAGCTAGTTCTGAGGACACTATGATGGGGCCCCTATGAATAGATTAATGACCATTAAAGAATATGTGAGACTAGAGCTCTATCTCTTTCTTTCTCTCTCCCTTCTCTCTCTCCCTTCTCTCTCTCCCTCTCTCTCTCTCTCTCTTGCTCTCTCTCAGCTTGAAAAAACTTTTACTGGAGAAAATATGCTGGCCCTTCACCTTGTACCTCTAACCTAAAGAATGGTTAGCTTCATAATTCACACTAAATGTCACCAATCTTTTCTACATTAACAGTTCTTACTATGTTTTATCTATGCCTCTGTGTCAAGCAAGGATAAGTACAAGAGGAGAAATGATGAACAACCATAGAACTATAGAATCCAACAGTCAGACTTTTCTCAATGCAGAGATGGTCCAGTATTCCAAAGAAGTAGTAGATTTCAGTTCCTGTTATGGGAGTGAGAATAATATGTCCTATACCACGTGGAATTTTGCAGTATATAAAATTTTTTCTCAAGTTTTGATGACTTTTTTTAGACATCTAACTTATGTTTCTAACTTATGGAACTTGGTGGGATTCGTGTCCTAGTGCTTCCTTACCATTCAAGAAGAGCCACCTAATTTCTAGAGCCAAGTCTATGTGGAACTTACTTTTGAACAACAGGTGTATCCTATAGCTGTTAATGTTATGGAGACCTATCATCCTGGAGCAGTCATTAGAATTCTGGCTTGCTCTGCAAATCCCTATTCCTCAAATCAGCCAGCTGAAGTAAGATGGGAGATTCTTTGGTCTGAAGGACCTATGAAGATGAGTGCTTCCTAGGCTCATCAGTTTAAACCTTGTATTAAGCAGATAAATTTCCCTACAAATCTTATATGACTGGAAGTAAATAGTTTTCTTTTGGATTATTATACTGAATTAGATGCAGCTGTATTACATGGTGTGAAGGTCAAGCCAATGTTTTCTCTCAAGACTATTTGTTGTTAGCAGATTTTTGAAGGTCTGTGGATCTCAATTAGTACAACCTGAATTATCGTGTAGCCACTTCCTTAATGAAACTTGCTTAGAGGTTATTTCTGAGGTGTGTTCAAATCTACAGAACTTAAATCTGTCATTCTGTGATAAACTACCACCTCAAGCTTTCAACCACATTGCCATGCTATGTGGCCTTAAGCGACTTGTAGACTTATAGAACAAAAATAGAGCAAAGAGTGCTGCTCAGAATTATGAACTTCTGTTCAGAGCTTCAACACCTCAGTGTGGATAGTTGTGTAATGATCAAGATTATGATGTGCTAACTAGCATGATAGGAGCCAAGTGTAAAAAGCTCTGTACTCTGGATCTGTGGCGATGTAAGAGCAATACTGAGAATGGGATAGCAGAACTGGTTTCTGGGTGCCTGTTTCTGGAGGAGCTTGACCTTTGCTGGTACCCTACCCAGGATAGCAGTATCGGGTGTTTTGTCAGACTGGCATGCAATCTCCCAGACTTGCAAAAACTATTTCTTACAGCCAACAGGTCAGTATGTGACACAGACATTGAAAAACTGGCATGTAATTGTTCCAGGTTTTAACAAATGGACATATTAGGAACAAGATTGGTAAGCCCTGCATCCTTGAGAAAACTCCTGAAGTCCTATAAAGATCTTTCCTTATGTGATGTGTCCTTCTGATCACAGATTGATAATAGAGCTGTTCTAGATCTTACTGTGAACTTTCCAAAAGTATTCATTAAGAAGAACTTTACTCAGTGGCTTGATCTGTGTTCTAGATTAAAAATTAATGTACTTTGTTATGTCTTATTTGGGAAGGGGTTTTTGTCTTTTTCAATCCCATTAAGACATTTATGTTCCATTAGGCTATTTGATGATTTTGAAAAAAATATGAAATTGTCTATTATTAAATCAAGTAAAAATGTAAAGAAATGTTTTCATGAAACAATAAGCACTTTTTTAAGTGTGGATGTCTGTATTATTTTTATCATCTATTAATCAGTATATTATGCTTTAATCAGTATGTACAAGTTTAAAAAAGGAGTAACATGTAAACATCTTAACTTATTTTAAGGAAACAGTGAGCAATAAAATAACATTTATAAAAAAACTCCCAAAGAATCATCTGCAAATACCATTATTATAAAGATCAATTCATTAGAGGGTTATCCTGAGCTTTTATGTAAAGTATTGTGCAGGTCATGTTTCAGTTCCCAAATCCCAGGGAGATTCTCCTTGTTAATACTAAACTGCATGGCTTGGTTTCTTAGCCAACCTCCCAGCAAGGTTTTAGGAAAGGTAGAGGCAGAGTGTTCTCGTCTAGAGAACCTCCTTTCCCATCACACACACCTTTCCCCAAGGTTAACTGAGAGCACGACCAAACTGTGTATTTCTCACACACAGAAACTGAGTTTTGCTTTTAGAACAATCATCCAGCATCTGTGAGGAACAGTCTAGTCAGGAAGCGGAGCATTCCCTTGGTCAGTTCACTGGGAAAATTGTGATGAAGAAAATCTTAGCTGAGGTAGATTCAGCCCCCAGGGCATGGACTGGGATGTGGACAGAGGTTTGCAGGACAGCGAAGGCTCTTGTAGTCCCAAAGGTAGAGATAATGAAGCAAAAAGGCCGTGACACTGAGGGTAGAGCTAGTCCAGCATGAACTGTGTTTGGGATGAGGAGTGTGGGCTTTGGTGTCCTGATAGCAACTTCCAGCTACTCTGCGCTATAGCTGTAGCTGCCTCTGACAACTCTGCAGTGGAAGGAAGGAGGAGTATCTGGACTTTTTTCCAAGGCGCTGCTCAAAGGCTCACCTGCTGGTTTAAAGTACAGCTGGAATTCTCAGTCCAGAGCCACCCACAGGTGCCATTGGAGTGATGTTCCACCCACCTGTTTTCTTTTTAAATAATAATTACTTTATTTAATCACAGTGGTTACAATATTTCATGATTGAGTATCAATCATACAACGTATATCATCCTTCATCAGCACATGCTTACAGTCACCATTGTCCCATTTCCTCCCACTGCCCCCCACTGCCTCTTGGCAGATGTTTTACTTCTCTCTCTTTCTCTCCCTCTCTTTCTCCCCTCCTTTTGACACTGTGGCTTACACTATTGTTAATGAAAGGTTATGTGTGTATCATGCTTTAACATCCATTGTTATTCAGTATAATCAGTTCCAAGTTTCATTGTCATAGTGGTCCCTTCTCTACCCTAACTGTACTGACCCACTATTTGTGGCAAGCTTCCTACCATGGGCTGGTGCTCTAGGTCCCCATCTCTGTTGTTTCTGGATTTTATTACTACACCACCTTTTAACTTTCTTATATCCTACAACTGAGAGAAATCATTTTATGTCTCTCTCTCTCTCTGACTCATTTCACCTACCTTTCCCAGACGTTCTGTCTCCTCAGGTATCCCCATAGAGGTCTGCTGTAGTTAGAACTATCACATTTGCTCTCACACTTGCTTCTCTGACTTGCCTGTTGGATTTCTCCCTTTGGTTCTGGAATCACCTTCCAGGACTTCTGGCATTAAACTTTCCAGAAGTGTTTGCCTCAGGCTTTGCTTACAGGGATAGCTACCAGAGACCTGAATATCACACCATGTCCAGAATTGTGCCCCAAATCAGGAAACTTTGTGGGGGATATTAACTTGGCCTCTTCTATTTTTTCCTGCAATTCCAACTCCAACCTCTAACTGATCAATGGGCCAGAAACTAGGAGTCCCAGGGAAATTGAAGGTACAGAGTTTGGGGTTAGCCTTCCAGATCCTCTGAGCAGACTGGAAAGGAGAGAAAATAGATATAGCAAGAGGAGAAGACCCAGCACAGTTTGAAATACAAACCTTGTGCTGGAGAGACAGAGCAAAGGGTTGAGTACATGCTCTGCAAGTAGGGGATGCTGGTTTCATGCCTAGTACCTCACAGTTCCTCACTTGAAGTGACTCTGGAGCACAGATCTGGAAGAGCCCATAAACACTCCACATGTGGCTACCCCCATTTACCAAATAAAATATAACACAAAAACTACCTTGTTTCTTCTTTAATAACATGATATTTATAATAATAACATGATGGTCATGCCTCAATTAACTATGACAACTGGATAGTCAGGTAACTTCATCATAGGCATAATGAGATGGTAGGGAACATGGAGAGTGTAGTTTAGTGAGACCTCTTTTGTATTTACAGTTGTCATGGGCTGAAACATCATCAAGCAACACATGACTGTAATGCTAATGATAGGCATTTTGAGACTTTGGCACTTTGGGTTTGATGGTCCTCAATCCACATGACTAGCTTGTGAGGGAAATAGTTCTCAGTTCACAATGAGGCTATGCACAGTAGAGTGAATGTCTTTTTTAGGGCCAGGCTGTGAGGATGAGCAAAAGGGGATTGTAGAAGTTAAGTCTGTGGCCATCACAGTTAAGTTGAATTATTTACGGATTGCTTTATCCTCCTCTTCTGTTATTGCTATTGCTGCCGTGAATGAGGATTACACATTGTTTTGTTGTTCACAATTGGACTTGGTAAGGGCTGCACCCATTAGCTGTGGCACTTACATATTCCTACACAGAGATTGCATGCTCAGTTGCAGCTTGAGGGTAAATACAAGCAGGGCTTCTGGACCACAGTCAGTTTATCCTCACAGATTAATTCATTTTTAATCACTAATTTCTTTAGAATTTGGAATCCAAAATTGACTCAGTGCTAGGGGATACTTCTAGGTCTGTGCTTGGGGTAACTCTTTGCTTGGTGTTTAGGGATAACTCCAAGGAGTATTGAAGGAACCATGTGGTGAGGGGTTGCAGTGTTAAAAATCATAACAGGAATTTCTGTTGGCAAGTTCTGTACTCCAGACCTTCGAGCTATTTCCCTTGTCCCATCACAGTTCACCTTAAATTATTTAATGTAGTATTTAATTTACCATTAGTTTTATGATATATCTTCGGCTTGACACCTACATCTTACAACAATCCTTGGCCACTGCAAAAGGCCTTGACATATCCAAAGTAGGACCTAAATCTCTCACACCCCTTGGTTGCTTCAGTGACTCTCCAAGTTTTAGCTCCTGTACTACATGGTACTAGATACCTCCTATCCAGCACACAACCATAGATGCCTCGGTGCCCATCAGCCTTCTGGGAGCATCTCAGTACCAGGTTACTCAGAAGAGATTGGGTTTGTTGATTGTTTCTCTCCCATCACCTCGTACTTAAAATGATTGTTTTAGGCTTACTTTTCTTTTTGTCTGCAATGCCCAGTGCAGTGACTGACAATCTTTGTTCAATTAGCAAACACTATAGAGGCAGAGAAGATGAAAAGATCTTAGGGGGTCCAAGTTTTGGTGGAAGAATGGGAGCAGCACTGAGGATAGTGATTGCTTGCAAAGACGTTCCACTTCCATTTCATGGATGGTCAAAACCTTAACATGTCCCCCCATTCACTCCTCTTGAAGGTCCTAATCTACAGGGCAGGAATATTGGAGTGGTCCTAGGTTCTGGCAGGGATTTTCTGCTTGGAAAAAATGTAGTGAAGTCTTTCATGGAAGGTTGATATGAAGGTCAACCAAGGCAAGCTGGTGTAGCCTCTCTGGGGGCTGGAAAGCACACACAGCTTTGAAGCTTTGAGTATTGCGGAAAGGGTTGCTAAGGGCACATTTCCCAGGAGAAGGCATGAACTGCACCTCAAAAATGATCATCTGCATTTTTCTCTTAATTTGACATTGAGAGATCAGATATCCAGAGAGGGGTAAGAACATTCTCTGAGGTTTCTCTAGCCAGTGTTGGGGTTGGCAGTCTGCTCCTATGACTCCTCAGTTGCTCTCCTTGTCCTCATTTAACATCCCATTCCATGACATCACTCACAAGACCTCCAACAAACAATGGATTGTATAATGAGCTGGATTGTTTTCCCCTTAAATTATATATTGAACACTTTATCCTGAACATCAGTATATGATAATATTTGGAGATGGTATTTTAAATGATAGAATAAACTTAAAACAAGGTCATTAGAATGGGACTCAGCCCATTATGGTTGATGTCCTTTTATGAAGAGAAAATTAGAAAGCAGATCCATAAACAGAAGGAAGACTACGTAAAGACAAAAGCTATCCAGAAGCCTGGGAGGAAGCCAGGAACCATTTATAAATATATGTTGATTTTGGTCCCCTAGCCTTCAGAACTCAGTGTGAGTAGCACTGGGGGGGGGCGGTAGAGGGGTAGCACTGTTGCTTGAGTCATCCATTTTTTGATAGTTCGTTAAGATAGTTCTGGAAAACTTAATTTATTCTAAAAGTTGATAGAAGGCTTAGTGTAGATAGAGTGGGAAGGAAAATATTAAAAACAGAGAAAAAAGTCGTTTGAGTTTCTGTAATATTAGTTCCATACAATGGGTAAATGTATCAAGTAAACCAATTCATTTCTTTTACTTTAAAACAACATTTTTGCAGGTGTGTAGTGGTTGTCAGGATATGGAATGGAAAAGAATATTTGTATATAGGAAGTACCTTTATTTTTCTTTATTTTAGTCTTTCAAGAAGGAGGGCATAATTAACAACTAATAAATTTTCACCATTACTAAGTTTAACTATTTTTGAAGTTAACATTTGCATCAGCTTATTTAATGTCATGTACCTTGGAATATTTGTTTTTCCCAAGAACTCCCACCATACTGATTACTTTTCATAATTTTCCTCACTGAAGTTCTTGGAAGAACAAACTCTGACATTTTTTGGAAGAAAATGAAAATGGTTCTTTTCCAAAGAACAAGGAAAGTATGTTAATCTTCACACAAAAGGGAAGATGGAGTTTATGGGGAGATCCTTTCTCCCAGGAATGGGAAGTTCATAGGCAAACATTCAAAAACCTCCGCGTCTGGAATAGTATTGCCAGATTTTCAGAATAACTATAAGTCAGAATTTCCATGTTGTGATAGAATTTTTTTTATTATATTCATTATGGCTTATACTAACAGGTGAGTAGACTCCAGAGACTTTTAAGAGAGAAAGACAACTCAAGATTTATGACGATGAACTGTTGGAGCTCAGACACAGAAAACAGTTGGAGTCAAGAATGATGTCATTGTACCTAAGAACAAAGAGTTTACAAACCACAGAAAACACCCCTAAGCCCAAATGGAAAAGAGTGTCCAACCTATAAGTAATTTTTTTTCTTTTTCTACCGACTTTATCTTTCTTTTCTCTTCCTCTCTTGGTGTAGATCACCCAGACGTGGACCTCCTAACCTTTGAGTCAGAAACATTGGGGAAAAGTGTTGAATTCTTGCCATCTTGACTGGTGGCCTATTGTATCTGGTATATATCGGTTAAAACTAGTGGGAGGTCTAGGCAACACTGTGAAGAACAATGAGAAGGGATAGGGGCAGGAGAGCAATGGGAAGGTAAGGAATGATCTTTGGGAGGAGGCAAAGGGGAGGAAGATGAACAAGGGAGAGGTTTGGTGTTGAGGGTGCATTACAGTTTCTTTTCACTGTCAGATAAGTAGTTGGGACGGAGTGAAAGTGGGATTTCTCCCTCCAATGTCCTGATGGATGCCTCCTGGTGGTCCTTGCATCCTTCAATATAGAAGGAGGGTGGAGCAGTGACATAATAAAACTCCAACTTTTAAACAAGGAGATAGTACAAGAATTGATTTGCATATGTTCTTTCTGGGTTTGACCCCTGGCACCACATGATTTCCGCAGACATTGAAGAGAGGCCTTAGAACTCCATCAGAGTATGACAACTTCTTGCACTACAGGTCCCAACCAACACCACACCCTTGGGCTCTTGCATTAAACTTCAGGCCAGGTTCTTGGAGAATTGCCAAGAATGGTCCCTAAGAATCCCCTGGTAGTTGCTTGGGAGGTTCACCCTCAAATAAATAAATCAGTGGCTGAAACAGACAGACAATTGGACAGACAATGTGAACTACAAGATGCACATGTGAGAAGTGGAGGACACATAGAGTCATCTGCATATGTCCTTTCTGTCCTCATCTTCCTACTCCTTCTTCTACTTCTGGTCTCTGACACAGTCAGCCAAAGTTTGCACTTCATTTCAACTCTGGGAATTTGACTGAGACAATCATTTCTCTTCAAGAAACCTGACTTCGTACCCTATAAAAGGTTCTAACTTTGTCTTGACTACTTCAGATTTCCTTACAGATATTCTTTTTTTTTTTTTTTTGGTTTTTGGGTCACACCCGGCAGTGCTCAGGGGTTACTCCTGGCTCCATGCTCAGAAATTGCTCCTGGCAGGCACGGGGGACCATATGGGGCACCGGGATTCGAACCGATGACCTTTTGCATGAAAGGCAAACGTCTTACCTCCATGCTATCTCCCGGGCCCCATCCTTACAGATATTCTATGACACTTTGTTTGAATGAGGTGCTAGGCCTATAAATGTCTTGTAAGTTGAGAAATGTGGTCAAGTTTTAGGTATTAGATTTGATTTCTCCTCAAATCAATGTTACCTTTCTCCTGTACCAGCCTTTAGGCTTTTTGTTCTTCAGTTCATCAAGATATTTTTGAAACAGGGATTTTAGTCTAGTCACGTGTTAATCTATTCTAGTCTTAATCTGTCTGATATCTGAGAAATCACCATTTTTTGTTGTTGTTGTTTTTGGGTCACACCCGGCAGTGCTCCATGCTCAGAAATTGCTCCTGGCAGGCACGGGGGACCATATGGGGCACCGGGATTTGAACCGATGACCTTTTGCATGAAAGGCAAATGCCTTACG